>PVIR01018732.1:15238-33079 GCA_004026965.1 Petromus typicus | reverse complement strand
ATAAGTGAAATAAATAGGTCACAGATAGGTACATATCGCATCTTTTCTCTGGTATGAGAAAATGAAGATGTAAATGAGTCCTAGCATTGTATGTTATATATTGTGAAATAGAAAATGCTCAATGTAAAATAAGGTGAAAGGGGACAATGTTGAGATTGTAACAAAAAAGTAAGGAAACAAATTTTATGTATATGGTGGGTGGTAGGGTGGGTAGGGCTATGGGAAAAAAATGAGAATTAAGTTGTGTCTTATACTGGTACAAATCCCCATTATAGAGTGCAATCATGATGTGTGTATTTAATGTACCAATAAAGATTTTAAAAAAAGATCAAATAAGTTCACAAAAAGAAAGCTACAAAGTTGCATTCTTTCCAGATATTTTTTTGTTTTGTTTTGAGAAGGGTCTCACTTTGTAGTTAAGGCTGGCCCTGAACTCACTATGTGGCCCAGGTGAACCTGGAACTAACAGCGATCCTCCTGCCTCTGCCTCCCGAGTTCTGGGATTACAGATGTTAACCACCATGCTCAGCATTGTGATATGTGGTTACTGGGGATTGAACTTGGTTGGGACTCTGCATTTACCATGCACTTACCAGGCAGATGCCAGAACCACTGAGCTAAATTCCCAGCCCTCAGATTCTTGATCAAGGCAAATTAAATTGCTTTACATTAAAAAATGAAGCTTTTAGGCCAAAGATTTAGCTCAGTGGTTCCAGCACGTGCCTTGCAAGTGCAAGAGCCCAGGTTCAATCCCTGGTAACCATATACAACAATGCCAGGTGTGGAGACTCATGCCTGTAATCCCAGCACTCAGGAGGCAGAGGCAGGAAGATTGCTGTGAGTTCAAGGCTGGCCCAGGCTACATAGTGAGTCCAGGGTCACTCTGAACTACAAAACGAGGCCCTGTCTCAAAAAATCAGAACAAAACAAAACACAGAAAAGAAGCTATTGACTTACATGTGAACCAGACAATTATAGAAGTTTAAAGAAACTATGAAAGGAGCTCTACACTCTGACTGTCTGACAGGTGTTCATAGTTTCTGCTTCACTTAAAAAAAACCTACAGATTATGTAAAATGTATTGAGTATGTTTTTCATGTGAGCAGAGTAATACCCAAGAAAAGCCCTTGACTTTTCATCAAACAGTTGAGGGATGAATGCAAGTTTACATATTTTGATTTAATAATGAATGCTTAAGAAAGCTATGAATGATTTTCATGGTTACCAAATTGAACCAGCGTCTCCTGTGAGACAAACAACCATCTATTTCTACTGAATTAATTTAAAGCAATTCTAATACATCAGGATTTCCAGAAAACAAGAAACAATGGGTTCCAGAACTCAGGATTTTCAAGGCAGGACTTTAATATTAATGTGTTTTCTCTGATCCAGAAAAGGAAAGTGAATGAATATTCTCAACTCTATAGATGATTCCATTGTCAGTATCGATATTACTTATATAAACTTTAAGCTTTTGATATCAGTTTCAGCTCTCCAGGAAGCAAATACTAAATTAAAATCAGATGTATAAGAGATTTATGGAGAGAAATGTGTAAGGAGAAGGGAGAAAAGGAGAAGAAGTAGGTAGGAAGAGAATTTGGCCAAGATTCAAGCTTTACACCTATGAAGTGAAAGAAGGAAAACTGAATAGAAGGACCTCGACTACTACGCAGCTCTGAGAAAGTCTCAGCAGGTGGAAAGCACTGGACAAAAGATTGCTCATAAGAGAAGTGCCCTGATAGGTCAAGAAGGCTATAGTACTGCTCAGTCACTGAGGAGCATGAACATGGTAATGGAATCCGGTGGTGTGACAGCTTAACCTATTGCCTAACTACCCTCAGCCATGTGACCAGGGACTCCTTTCCTATTACACAGTAGGGACGCTGGAAATGAACTCCATTGTATAGTTGGGCTCAGATCACTACAGTGAGTGGGAGATGGAGAATCTAACAACGTCCTGTCACTCTTTTCAAATGACTTCTGAGAAGGGCTCTTACTTGTCTATGTACCTGTATCCCCTCATGCAAATGTAATTTCCTGTGGATTCTGTTACAAACTTTGTAAAGTTCTTTATTCAGGAATATGAACACATTCTTTCTTTGGCAGGCAAAGTTCAGACTAGGAAGGATCTACAAGCTCTTAGGATGGCTGGGACATAGAAGATAGACAATAAGTTAATAAATGAATAGACAAGATGACAGTGAGGTCTGCAAAACAAATCAAGGAGTAAAATACGTTAGAAAGGGAGACTAGGCAGGAGAATTATGGAGACTTACTTCTCTAAAGAGGGGGCATTTGAGGTAAAACCAAACTGGAGAAGGACGCTGCGGGTTTGAGGCAGAATAGATGAGGTGGGAGGGAATCAGACACATTGGCAGAAGGGAATGAAGGCCATTTGGAGAAATGGGAGTCATCTGAAGTGGGACTCCTGAGTCATGGGAATAAATCTTTCCTCTATTCAAATGCCTTAAAAGATTTTAAATAGGGGAAAGAGGTGGTCAGATTTATATTCTAACGTTGATGGCTACAGACTTTTTATACAAAAAGACATCGAAAGTGATCAGATGCTTAGGTTTTTTGTGGGGGAGGGCAGGGTTTATGAGAAAGAGATATTGGAGGTGGAGTGTTATGGTTTAGATTTGAAATGTCCTATAAAATCTGTGTGCTAAAGTTTTAGATGCCAGTTGATATGCTTTTGGGGAAACAATTGGCTTGTGAGGGGTCTAACTTCAAGCAGATTAATCCACTGATGAGGTCATAATTTGATGGTACTATTGAGAGGTGATGGAAACAGGAGGCAGGGCCTGGTTGAAGAGCATAGATGGTGGCACAGCAGTGAGACTGTATCTAGCCACTGGCCCCTTCTTCTCTAGCTCTCTTGTTTTTTCTCTGCTTTCTGGTAGCCAGGAAGTGAGCAGCTTTCCTCTGCCACATCTTTCCTCTCCTAAGGCTTTTCTGCCTGGATACAGACCTAAAGCACAGTTACTAGTTGACCACCACTACTAGCTGACAGAAGCTAGTCGATCACAGACTGAAACCTTTAAACCATGACACCAAATTCTCCCTCTTTAAATTGACTTCTGGGATTTTTGTCACTATAATTGAAAGCTGACTAACATACTGGCCCTGAGTTGAGACAACTCTGAGACATAAGTTATGCTCCAGAGCCACCCTGTAGGATCAGGATGTCACCCTTCATGGGACTTTGCCCCAGAAGCCACCTCATTTAGATTCTGTCCCATCATTGTTCTACTTCCTCTCTTTCCTAACTGACTTCTACTGGGAACATTTCCTGAAAAGTTCTCTTGCACACAAAACTTTATGCAAGGTCCTTAATCTAAGAATTATTTCCCCCAGGGCTCCTTTCTTTATCAATTACATAATTGAAATTTTCTATAGGTTGTAACTTTGCTATTATTTTGAAAGTTTAGGTTTGAAAGAGCTACCTAATCCCTTTGTAAGTCTTCTCATTTATAAAATGAAGATAATAATACCTAACTTGAATATGAAGGTTTATATATAGATGTCCCTCTAAAAAAGTGATGGCAAAACTTTTAGAACTATCAATGATAACAAACAGCTGGCCATAGCATGCATGCCATAGGTTCACCACCACTTCCTTAAAGCCTGATGCACTCACAAATGGGGCTTTGGAGAATGTTTAGATCATGAGGATGAGATACTGATCAGTGGATTATTCCACTGATGTTTATAGGTGAATGTGATGTGGGAGGTGAAGCCTCTTTGTGGGCTTGATCTAGACGAGTTTATCTCTTTCCTTTATTCCTTGATTCTTCCCTCTCTCTGCTTCCCACTGATACACCATGAGCTGTTTTTCCTCTGCCATGCTGCCCCATCTTGGAGCCAGTGGACACTGTGGACTGAAACCTCTACAAACTGTGAGCCAAAATAAGTAAACCTTTTCTCCTTAGAGGTGTAGATTTTGGTTATTGTGTCTCAGCAAAGAGATAGATTTTGGTACCAGGAGTGGGGTGGGGGAATAGATTTAATATCATATATTATATACAATATACATTCGACATGTTATTTACTATAATATAAGTGATATAAATACAGGTACAAAAATATAAAGGATTCATAAAGTAGGCTTACAGTGGCCACCTACACACTCGGGTGATGAAGAATGTGAAAGGGCCATCTGCACACTAGAGACCCAGAGAATCTGCTCAGGAGTCAAAAGCCTGGAGCCCACGGCAGAGTCCCCTGCAAGTCTGAATCAGGAAGCCAAAATGTCTGCATCAAAGGTGGAAATGTCTGCACTGAAAGCTGGAGATGGAGGTTCAAAGATTACCACGAAGACTAGAGCTCCTCTGAAGAAACAGAAGAGAGACTTCCTTTTTCTTTTTGTTTTTATTTCATCCAGGCTACAAGCCTGTGGTTTGGTACCATTCACAATCAAGGTGGGTCATTCCTCCTCAATAGGTCAGTCATCCAAGCACATCCAGAACTGTAAACTAAAATGCTAGAAATTTCTTATTCAAGTTGACACCACAATTCCCTATCACAAAAAGTGAGAAAAATAAAGCTCTCACCATAATGCTTAAGATAAGTAGATACTTAATAGTTCACAGTGATTGTTAACACCTCTCCAGCCAGAGTCCCATGGACCTGCATAGTTTTCCTCCAATTTGTAGCAAAATAGGAAAACTGAAGACAATGCATTACTTTCATCACCACTAAAATAACTGTTTCGTGTCAAATACTTGTTTTTCTTAAATGGTAGTAATAAATGGAAGTTGTGTTTTAGATGGCTATACTTAAAAAAAGTTAAGTGGCACTCTGATATCAATTCCCTAATTTTCTCTTGATATTCCAAAAGCTAAGGACCAACTTTCCAAACATTATAATCTAAAAGAGAAAACCGTTGAGTACTGTTCTTTTACAGTTTTTGTTTGCAATATCTTTCTGCCATGACCTGTGTTGCTATACAAAGGTCACATTTGTGACCTTATCCTGTGGGCATCACTCCCAGGGTAGCCTTTTTTTTTCTTTTACTGAAAGCCTATTGTACAAGTAGCAGAGAGTATTTTTATTATAGGCATAACCTTGATTTGGCTTTAGTTGTTTTTAATGGTTTCTACCAGTGTCTTACTTCTGATTGGGAAATGAGATCTCAGGGTGTCTAAGCCTCTACTTGACCTACCCCAATGCTAATTGTGTCATCAACATCTTGATATGACATGGGACACAGGACGTAAGATCAGAGTGTGAACCAAACTATATGCATGTTCTGGTTGTATGGCCATAGACTCCTTTTTTATCACAAACTTGTTTCCAGTTTCAAAACAAACATACCTTATTATGTTAATTAATGACTTTAGTCTACCTTGCATTTTCTGATTCCACATTGAGACAAAAATAAGTTATTCCCCTTCAACTTGATTGATTTCAAGTTATTTTTAATCATGAAAGTAGAAACCAAAAAAGTAAGAAAGATCCAGGTTTGGCTGGCTATTCACGAGGTGGTATACTTAAATAAATAGATATTCATGACTGCTGTAAAATCAGATCATTCCATCTTGTTAGTTCCATTTGCAGGGTTTAACACAATATTGCAAAATTTGACCTTTCCTGGGAGTTACCTTGGTGTCTGCAAAGTGTGGAGCAAATTTGCCCTGGCTCAATTGTCTTCAGGAATTGGCCACAATGGTGGGCTCGGTTGTGGTTGCTCAACTTGAATCAAGTGATGCTTTGAGTCAAGTTGCTTTTCCTTAACAGAGAAACCAAAGACAGACCACAGTTAACAATAGTTTTAAAAATAACATCTTGGGAATAGTCACCACATGCTTCTTTATTACAGGAAATGCATACCAAATGTCGCCTTTTATTTAAACCTGAAAAATGGACAGGGCGTGGGCAAACAATTACATCACAGCCTATGCAAAGAGGACATGTATTCCATGACTTAATAACAATCAGCCTTAGAACTCTGTCTGCTCCTGACTTCATTTCACATGTACTTGTTAGAACAGGTGTTATTAGTGAATAAAATAGAAGTGAATTCACTGTCATGTGATCTTCGGATGTTTGTGGAGTGTTCACATCCCTCTGGCACATTTCCACTATGGGTAAGGAGCAAAAACAAAACAAAACAAAAAAACTTGTAACGACTCTGTCTCATGGTTTTTCTCAGTTGTTGGAACTACAGATACAAATTTAATTTCAAGGCCTCTTAAACACAGAGGCCCTTTTACCATCTTCCTCACTTCTCTGAAAAGCACAGTAGCCAAACGCTACAGGGGACATCAGATTGAGCTACATCATTGGTGAGGTGCAGTGCAAAACGAAAATGCAAGACACCTTGTTGAAAAAGTGGGAAGGAGGCTGTCATTGAAGGTACTAAAATATAAAGCTTCTGCCTTTCTTCTAAAGTTTCTCTCTTGACTTGACATGGTGTTTTGCATTTGCTATTTAATGTCAGTCTAAGTAAAGAAAAATTAAAAATTTAAATTATTAGCATGAATTTACCATTCATCTTATATAGTACGATGCCAGTAATAAATGAAAATGTGAGAACATTTGACCCATATGTTGAAGCACCAAAATTATACAATTTACATTTCATACATGTATGTGTATTTTACCTTTACTAAAGAGTGGAAATGCTTTACAAAATGAGCTCAGTTGTTTTTATTTCACTTCTTCAGAGGCACACATTCCATCACTACTCTCTCCCTGTGGTTTCCTGATGAAAATGGAAGGGGTAGAAGGAAAAGAAGCTGTGAGTTGACCTATCTTTCTCTTTCCTCCTGTCTCACCATTTTTAGTTTATACGATTGGCTCATAAGCAGAAATCATATTATAAGTAAGAAAGAACAGAAGACAGCTTCTTTGTCCTTCATGTTTCTTAGAACATTGTTGCCTTAGTTCTGAAATGCAAGTTTTTAGACAGGGTCTGGCTGGAGTCCACCCTGCTCTGAAACTCTCTGTAGCCCAGGCTGTCTTTGAACTCATGGTGATCCTGGTTGCCTCAGCCCCCCAAGTGCTGGGATTGCAAGTGTGTTGTCATGCCTAGCTTCCATGCAGGTTGGGTTCAAATAGAAAGTATCACTTCTGGGCTGTTAGCTCCTCTGCTTGCTCAGATGTAGATGTGACACTCCGAACTTTGCTAAGTTCACACACACTGTGAGTCCTTCTGTGCTCAAGGGTGTAGTGAGTGCTAAACATTAATGGAGCTGCAAGAACCAACAGAGACGTATATCCCACACCTCTTTGCTCACACACATTCCATTGTCCCACCAGCTTACACTAACAACAAAGTTCAAAGGTAAAACTTATTAAGAATTACAAGAAAGTGACATCAGGGCATGAAACCAAAGCACAGAGCCCATCTGAGGGTGAATTTCTAGATGAGTACACAGGTTGGACTTCCATAAAGCCAGCTTGGAGGGACATTACTACTCATATTTCATCATTTACTGAGCACTAGATCAGTAAGGAAATAAAGTGAGTGATACAGAACATGAGAATGATGCCATGGTTTATGTCCCGGGGATGGGGGAGGATACTGGAGTAATCGTTATGTTCATGCTTCCAATAGAAGTACTACTTGCTTTGCTCCTAAGATGATGCTTAAAGTTGCAAGAGAATATCTAGCACTCTTGGGGTAAGCTTTATATCCCAAATCACAATCCCTCGAGGTAGCCAGGAGAAAATACAAGACTTGTTAGGCTAGGCCATAATGCTAAACTTATGAGCGCCATTTGACATACAAAATACATTATGTAGGAGGCTTATTGCAAAGACACAGTGGAGACAACAAGGTGACAGACACAGCTCCTAGCAACATGCCTGCACAGTAAACTAGTGAGCGTTGATGGTAAAATTGTTGAGTTTGAAGCAGTGGGAAAATGATAATGGCTTAACAAGCTTTATTGTAATTGTAGTTGTGATTTAAAATAAAAACCTATGCAACATAAAATTTACTATCTTACTCATTTGTAAGTCTGCAGGTCAGTAATGTTAAGTATATTCACATGGCTGAACAACCAATCTCCAGAACTTTTTCACTGTGTGAAAGCTAAACTCTGTACTCATTAAACTGTCATGTCCTCTCCCCCAGCTCCTGGTAGCTACCATCCTACTCTCCATTTCTACGATTCGGTTTTAGATTTCTTCTCGTGGAAGCATACTGTGTTCATCTTTTTGCCAGTGGCTTACTTGACGTGGCATAAAGTTCATGAGGTTCCTGTAAGTTGTCTTGGGTGCCAGAACTTCCTTCCTTTCAAAAGCTGAATAATATTCTATTACACATGTATACTGGATTTTATTTACTCATTCATATGTTGATAGGTGTGTTTTTTCTATCCCTTGGCTACTGTAAATAGTGCTTCTGTGAAGATTTGGATGTGCAAATACCTCTTTGAGATTCTGCTTTCAATTTATCTAGGTACATACCAAGAACTGATATTAGAAGAAAAAATTATTTTAAATCATGCAGATCCATGTCTGTTGGAAGCTAACGTGAGGTTTGGAATTGTCAGGAGGTTGTCTTGGAAGTGTACGGGTAAGAGAAGTAATCCAAAAGTACCAGACTTTAAAGAAGATAACTGTACCCCATGCACTTGTTCAACAATATGACCTTCTGGACTAGACAGATAAAACTGTTGACAAAAATGAACATGGAGACAAATACTGTAACCACAACCTCCAAATTGGAATCAAGTGAAACTAAAATAAGGACACTGAAGATGCGTAGAAGAAATACCGACCATCTCATTGCTCTTGGAAACATACAACTATTAAGACACTGTTTATAGACTTGAAACTCAGCACTTGGAGCAATGCAAAAGAACCCTCTTGTAGCAAGATACCAATTTACAGACAAAAAACAATGCCCCCAGTGAGAAACTGCTATATTGCCCTTAAGTGAACTTGCTAAGAATGTCAGTATTCAGCATTTAGATGATCCACACCCTGCCAGGCTTCACTGATAGGTTTTAGAATTATAGAACTACTAAGCTTATATGGATGTTAGAAATCAGTAAGTCCAATTATCCTAATTTATAATGGAAGAAACTGAGGCCCAGAAATGTTACTATGGAATTCTCCCAGGACCAGAAAGCTAATTGGCAATGATGGCAGAGCTGAATTTCCCAAATCTAATGGTGACTGTTGATATCTTCAAGGCCACCCTCACAGCAACAAGCCCATGAGATCTGACAGTATAAATAAAATAGTTGCAGCCTGAAAAGACAAGAGCTTCTGGAGTCTTTTTTGTAGTGAAGCCAGGCTGCCATTGCTGCTGTCCAAGTGCACTATCCCAATCCAAGATTTAACAGATGTTTTTTCAAGAGACATCAAGTACTGGATGGTTCCAGACAGTTAGCAGCACAAGGCAGTAGTCAAGGCCACAAACGGATGAATGAATATCTCTCCCTCTCTTTTGGATTCATTTAAGACAGTAAGACCTCAGAAAGCTCAAGTTAAAAATGAAAATGTATTTCCCAAGAGGGATTAAATACGAATCCATTATGGATATCAATGTACTAGCAGGAATTCACTGATCAGATTCACTAATTAGTTGTCACTTTGTAAAGCATGGTATCTCTTGGCAGAGAACAGAGCTCAGGACCCACATACTTTTGTTAAGTATAGAGAGAGCTTAGGTGAGAAAAGCTGGCTGAGATGGGTGTACAAATGTAAGGAGTCTGTCTGGGGCCCCAGACAAAAGATTGGCCATGGAATATACAACACCTAAAGAAAATATACAACACCTAAAAGAAAACAGAATTGTCAAGAAAAAAATGCACTTACCTAACTATTTTATCATGAAGGGCTTGAATACTATTATTGAAAGGTAAATATCAACATGACCCCTACTGTGTGTTACCAAGTTTTAGGATGCTGAAGTCTCCTTCTGGAGGTGATTTCTAGGTTCTTTCTGTCCTGAACAAAGAGTTGGTCAAAAGCATAGAAGGTACACTTACTAAAGTTAAGAAAAGAAACACTCTACAGAGTGAGTATGGATCAAGCAAAAGTAGGAAAGAAGTATGCTTTAGAGTGTGGAGCAAACTACTGTGAAAGAGGGAACACAGGAGTCCAGAGCTCAGTGAAATGTCCTTCTGTACCCTCCATTTCTCAGGCTGATTTCAGGTCTGAGCTGTCCTACAAAAACTCAAGTTCTCAGGGGAAGAAATGAAGTTAGCACTCTCTGATTGATTCCATATGCAAGGCTTTAGGACCTGTTCTGCCCATGTGTCCTGGGACTTTTAATTTACATGTCACATCTACTTTCCCAACCAGTTTGCCACACCTAATCTCCTGCCTTATCTACAGTATAATTTTTTTTTC
The DNA here is from genome assembly GCA_004026965.1 of Petromus typicus. NCBI lineage: Eukaryota > Metazoa > Chordata > Mammalia > Rodentia > Petromuridae > Petromus > Petromus typicus. The sequence continues at coordinate 22,765 of PVIR01018732.1, read as the reverse complement.
CAGTACTTGGGATTGAACCCAAAGCCTTTGCACTGAGCTACATCCTCAGGTTTGTTTGCTTGTTTTTTTGAGACAAGGTCTTACTACATCATTAATTTGCCTGGGCTGGGCTCAAACTTGTGATCCTCCTGTGTCAGCCTCCCAGAGTGTTGACACTACAAGCATGCACAACCACCATGCCCATCTATGAAATAATTTTGGTCATCCAACAATCTCTAATACAAAAAAAAGGTAGATTTGCAATGTGGAGCTTTATAAAAACTGTGCTCCAAGTGGGGTGTGGGGTCCACACTTGCAATCCCAGCACTTGGGAGACTGAGGCAGGAGGATCACTATGAGTTGGAGGCCAGCCTTGGCTACATGGTAAATTCAAGATCAGTCTAAACTATATAGTGAGATTATATGTCATTTTAAAAAAACCCACTGCACTCCAAACAGTCTATATACCTTGCTTAGGAGGTGGAAGTGGCGTGCTCTCTCTCATCCCCAACACCCTTGTAACAAGAAACAGTTTAAGAGAACAAAGTAACAAATCCACTGATGTACATATGAACACAGAGTCCACATAAAATATGAAAACTCAAGTAAAGGGCCAATAAATTGAAGCTTAAACATCTTCCTAGGGGACAGGGAAATGAGGAGACAATGGTGACAATTTAGGGAAAGGTGAGAAGTGAAATTTGCTGCAAACAAAGGGTGTCTTCTTATATGGGCCAAGTCTCCTGAGTAATCTCTGGGAACCACCCTGAGGAGACTAAATAAAAAACTGTCTGGGTGTGGTAAAGACTTTCAGTCTCCTGTCTTCTCTGGTGGTTAATCGCTCCTGGTTACTTGATGAGATTTCCTGGGGAAGGAGTTTAAGACAATTCCTTTCTTTGGAAAGAAGTTTTCTCTGTCAGATAAGGGAACTTCAGAGAGAGTCCCTCCCTGTAGTTTGGAGAGAAACAAGGGAAAGTTCCAGACACTTTGATTCTGAGGGGTTTTTTCAATTGTGCATATCAGCATATTGTTTTCTGAGCCCCAACACCACCGTGATATTCTTACTCTATAAAGAATAACTAAGATAGCATCTATGTTCACATAAAAGAAAAGGAAGGAAAAGTGTAAGAAAAAAGTCTCTAATATTTTACCGATGGTAATGTCACTTAATATGAGGTAACCATGTCTCTTCTGTTACAAAAGCATTCAAACAGATGGCTATTCAAACAGACTTTGGAGGAATTGAATGAAATTAAGAGATTATGGCAGAGTGAATATTTATTTTCATTACTTTATCTTTATTTTTCCTATATCCATGGACTGCATGTTGATTCAGCCACTAGAGACTATGGAGATTCAGATAAGCTAAGCGAGAACCCCCAGCGGTGGGGTCGTTTTCCATTCCCTGTTTGATTCATGTCTCTTCTGCAGCCACCCATGCTGAGTGGCTCTTCCCTGGAGACAAACCCTGGTACCCAGGAAACTGCCAAGATGCCAGGAATTTCGCATTCAGTCACAGAGATATACATCCTACACCTGATCTTTGCATGAGGAATTTGTTCCAGACAAATCTGACAGCATCAGAGACTGACAACTTATTTCTTGGGACGAGTACCAGAGGTTTTACAGTTAGGGAGACAGCAAAGGCCTAAGAAATTCTAAACAATACTATGACTGAAACACTCATGAAGGCAGACTGCTGAGCATGCTACTGTTCCTTTGTTTCCTGTTGCTCCCCTTTAGCCCCTTGTACCTTCCCTGCACTCCCACTCATCACTAACATCACAACAGACGTCATTTTGAATATTATACATTCTGGATCTAATTTCTCTCCACTGTAAGCTTGTTAGATAAGTACTATCGCCATCCCTGTTTTCACAGATGAGAACAGTGAGATACAAAGATGGGAAATGAATTGCTCCAGGCCACAGACTAAGTGAAGGGATAAGTCTCAGGCCTAGACTTGCACAGGAACAATGCCCATGGTCTTAGCCACAAGCTGGTTTGTCTTCTCAGGAACTTGGTTTCCCCTGGACTTGGGATGGCCCCTTATTGTTCCACTTCATGCCCTATTTCCCCAGTCCTGTACTTTGAAGCCTCAAGATTGAGCCTTCTTAAGAGGACCTAAGCTTTGAGAAAAGAATCCTTTCACCCCTGCCCATGGCCAGTGCCCTGCTCTGGGCCCAAGGCACCGTGCCTGGCTGTCTCCTCGGGAGTTTCCGTTCCCAAGGGATGCCTGCCCAGGAGAGACGGCCATCTGGGAACAACCTTCCTGATGTTCCTTTGGCTACACATTTTGTTGATTTCCTTAAGTATGTTTTCTTATGAGGTTTCTGTTTCTTTTCTGGCTTGGTTTTTGACTTGACTTCATTTCTGTTTATTTCTTATTTGGCCCAACACACTTGTTTTCATTTCTTTTTTTTTTTCTCTCAGACTCCTGGCCTATATGACCTGTGCTCATTTTGCCGTATCATGTGCCACCCTGTCTGTGTGTTTTGTCTGATGTCTTTGGAAGCCCAAAGTTAAAGACCATGAAAATACAATGTGGTGAATGACTCAAACCTTTAAGCTCAGGCAAAAATGATCTTGTGAATGAGATACACAGCTATGACTGAAATCACATCACCTTGATTGTTCACTATTCTACTAACTGATGAAGCCTAGAAATATAGCATCAATAGCTTGGAAAGGAAATAAGAAGATGAAGCATTTCTGACTCTTTGGTGATCCAAGGACTAGGCAGAGACGGCTAACTGTCAACATATGATAATTTTTCAGATCCTTAGGGAAAAAGAGAAAAACTTTGAGCCCTGAGAAGTGGAGGGTGGGCCAGCTAAGGTAGGGGACAGCCAGCACGAAAGGCAGCAGTCATTTCCCATACAAGATCGGTGGGCAGGCTACATAGGACATATTATGTCCATGTGTCCAATCTCTAATCCATCCTAATTGAAAGTTTATTTAAATCTAGCTAGTTTGTACTCTATTTAAACCTAATTACTTGCCTCACACATCCAAGAATGTGTTTAGGGAAGTTCCAGCAGAAAAGATGGTATACTAAGTAATAAAACAATAGATTCTGGTTTCAATGCTACTGAGAAAGAAAAGAAAAAGACTCACATAATAACAGTTTACCTGAGTTACAGGAGAAAGATCTTGCAAATATCATGAAATGCATGAAGGAGAAAGCCCAGTCAAACAGATCTGAAGTCTAACTAAATGTGAAGAGCTTTAGAACACAGTTGTACTGTTTCTTGAATTTACTTAGAAGTTTTAAGAGCTTACAGTGTGCTGAGGTTTTAGATTTGAAGAAGTTTGATTTCAAATGTTGGCCCTGCATCTTACCAGCTAGCCAATACCTGGCATTTAGCTATTTTTTCTCTAAAATGGAAATAAGAATGTGCTCACTTAAAGTCACCATGAGGACTGACGGAGATGATGCATATAAACTGAAGCTCAATTGAGATAATGTGTTATGACAGCTGGCTGTGGTGGCACACTCCTGTAATCCCAGTTGTCAGGAGGCTGAGACAGGAGGACCCTATGTTCAAGGCCAGCCTGGGCAATTTAGCAAGACACTGTCTCAAAATAAAAAAGTTTTGAATGGGCTAGGGGTGTAGCTCAGTGGTAGAACACTTAACCAACATGAACAAGGACCTGGATTCTAACCAAAGTGCCAGTCAGCCAATCAATAAATCAAACAAAGTGCCAACATATGATAATTTTTCAATATGTGATTATTCTCTTATTCTACTACTGCATGTATTTCCAGTCAGCATTTCTTAATCCCTTTATGCATATAACTCTATGGACTCACAAATACTGTTTCATGTATATTTAATAGTAAGCCTTGAGGGAAAATTAGTTTATTATTCACTTAATTTTAATTTTTTTTAATTTTAGTTTTTTGAGACAGGATCTCGCTTTGTAGTTCAGGCTGGCCCTGAACTCAGCCTTGAATTCAGCAACACTTCTGCCTCTGCCTCCCAAGAGCTGGGACCACACGCATGAGCCACCACACCTGGCACTGTGGTATGTGATACTGATTGCTGGTGGGCATTGAGTCTCCATGCCTGGCATTGCTGTATGTGGTTACTGGGGATCAAACCCAGGACCTTGCGCTCTTAAGGCAGTTGCCAGGACTACTGAGTGAAATTCCTGGCCACCTAATTTTAAATTTATAGAAATTGAATAAAGGCTGATTTGGTTAAGATCATACAGCAAAGCATAGGAAAGAATGAAAGCTAAACCTGAAAAATCTAGTAGCTCCTCTCCAGTCCTCTTTTCTAGTACCTCCATTGCCCCCAGAAATACAACAGGGAAGACCTAACACAGGACCAGAAGGATTAGGGGAGGCTCCAAAGAGACCAGGTAAGAAATTGAAATTGTTTTCACTAAATGTGGGAAGGGAAGGAGAAAGACAGAGACTGGAAGACAAAGGCAGAGTTGCTCATACCAGGATCTTTCCTCCACCCTCTAGACCTTTTCTCCAAAGAGTGTTGCTGTCCAGGGTCTCATTGCAAAGCCCTACACCTAATTCAGTTGAATAGGTGGGGTTCAATGGGCATGTGTAACTTGCAACTTTCAGGGACTACTGAATATGTCCCACAACAAGACAGGGTCATTCATACCCATCACTTCTGTCCATTAATATCGTGTATTGGTATGTTTATCAAGGTCATAGATCAGAAATATTTCTCATAGAAGTGCTCCCTGAGGTATGGTAATTTGATATGGAACTTTTTAACTTCATGGCAATGTGAAAGTGATATATTCACGGTACACCAAATGCTGAATTGGGATCTTCCCCCCTGGGTTAGCAGTGTGCAGTCTCAAACTGTGGTAAGACAGGGCAGTAGTGAACAGCAACTCCCATCAGTCCAGTTATCAAGAGAGAAAATAACCAGCCTTACACAAGCTGCTGTGTTGCTGAGCTGGAATGTCGGGTTCATTAGGTGTATTCGATGCCTTTTAAACTTATAATACTTTCAATTTATGATGAATTTATCAGGACACAACCCCATCATAAGTCAAAAAGCATATGTAATTAACTTCTGCAGCTTGGAGTACTAAAACAATATTAAAACTCATGAATAATGCACAATTTTGGCAGGGTATTGTAATCAGCAATTCTGAAACTTTAGGAGCCAGGGTCAACTTGGAACTTAATTCTATGTCCAAGTTTTTGCAGACCACCCAGTTCCTTCTTTTTCTGAAGAAAGAAGAACAAAGAGTTGCCTGTGGTGGTCAAGGTCATTGCCACAATGAAGCTTTGAATGTTTGTGAATCCATCAGCCTTTCCCCACTTTCTGGTAATAGCATTATTCTTCCTTGGGAGACTGCTCCTCTCTGGTTGAACCCATATAAATTTTGCAAAGTTACCCTTCACGATATCCTACCTACGTGAGCAGAGACAAGAGCATGGAATGGAGGCCTGGACATCCATATTACAAGCACTGGACACAATGATGATTCAAGGAATGTGCTAACCATCTGTTCCCTTAGGTTTCTCTAAATAGAACCAAGAAAGAAGAGCTCTGTTTCCTCCTCTGATCCCAAGACTATGAGACACAAATCTAAAAGACTAACTGCCAGGCTAACACCAAATGGAAAAAAAAACCCCAAAAACGAAAAACATCTGTATTGGAAAACAATGAGGTGGGCTCACAGAAAGAGTGGGAACCAAGGTCTAATGGGAGTTGATCTCTTTGGTTCTAGGTATCCCTGGGGTCAGCTCCACCCCTGCCCTTCTTGTCCCTGAAGCTGGTATGACTTGTGTTTCTGTCACTTGCAACCAAGAGTCCTGGCTAATGTGGGAGGAAACTCAGCCAGATACATTCAAAACAAAATAATTAATAGAATTCACATTTCCATTAAAGGAACTTTTAGAGGAGGATTATAAATCAGGCAATGAAAACAAAACAAAACAAAAGTGGAGGGTAGATTAGCATCATCTTGACTCTGTCATATAATCAATAGTTCCCGAACTACAAAGTAGAATTGAGCTTCTCAACCAAACAGCAAAGTTACATCCTTCATCCCTGCACTTGTACACATAGTTTAGATTTTGCATGGTGTTTCAAGGGGCTTACAAAAATTAATTAGGGACTATTTTCTGAGAGGTACATAACGCAGCTAGTGCTAATGGTGCTGCTAGAGATTCATATTTCTCCTTAACCTCTTGCTAGCTCTGTTTTGTTACTTAACTTCTTCACATTCTTACATGCTTCATTGGTAATACTGAAATAATAAAAATACTGAACACAGAGAGTAGCTAGAATATATATGTATTTTGGTAGCTCATGTAGCTGTCATCATCAGGCTAACTAATAGATGTATATGAACTGATTTCTGAGGGTACAGAGGTATCACTTATTTAACTTTCATAATCAACTTTATATTTAATTTTGAAGGTGCTATTCTAATTATTTTTCATTTCATTAATACAGGAGCCCTCTGGTGGTCAAAACCACTTCTGGAGCACATGAAAAATAATACTTTTGTTTAAGTTCAATAAAGATTCTTATAATGATGTTATGTTACCAGCTCATTAAGATAAATAAAAAGTGGCGGGGATATACAGTATTATGGGCTAAATTGTGTCATCCTAAAATTCATATATTACTATCTTTACCCTTCGTATCACAGAATATGCACATTTGGAGATAAGTTCTTCAAAGAGATAAACTAAAATGAACCATGGAGATGGAGCCTTAATGCTACATGCTAGTGTCTTTCTGAGAAGAGAACATTTCAACACATGCATATACAGAAGGATGAAGCCATGAGGACACAGGAGAAAATACCTATCTACCAGCTAAGGAGAGAGGCTTTAGAAGAAACCCACCCTGTTAAAATTTCGATTTCATACTTCTTGTCTTCAGGGCTGTAGAAAATAAGTTTCTCTTATTAGGCTCCGTTGTCTGTGGTACCTTGTTATGCAGCCCTAGTAAACTAAGGCATGTGAATATAGATCCTAGTCAGTAGATGACATAAGTCTTCCTTTTAGTATACACTGTGCCAGCAGATGTAACTTCTTGTCTTCTCTGCAGCCCATTTAGCTATAACTTGGAATGAAGAGTGGCATAAAGCATGGCACTAATGAAGGTAGGGAAGGACTTTTTTCCAGGTGTAGACCATGTAAGATTTGCCTTGTTTCACGATCAAATAATACTATTTGAAACTGAAGCTAAGAGACCTGTCTGAACACAGTGAATAACTAGGTACAGTTGGAAAACGTCCATCAAAAATAATGAGCAGCCAGGCATAGTGATCCACACCTATAATCCCACCATTTGGGAGGCTGAGGCAGGAGGATTGCTGTGAGTTCAAGGGTTGCCTGGGCTACATAGTGAGCTCAGCGCCAGCCTGAACTACAAAGTGAGACCTTGTCTCAAAATATATATAGATATAGGTAGATAGATAGCTATAAAAGAGTAGAACTAAGTATAAAGATGGATATGAAATCTCCTTTCCAGAGTACCAACTTCTTAGGAGATATACAGATTTTTTTTTTTTTTTTTTTTTTTTTTTTTTTTTTTTTTTTTTTTT
>PVIR01018732.1:0-15138 GCA_004026965.1 Petromus typicus | reverse complement strand
GCACTTGCAAGGCAGGTGCTTGAACCTCTGAACTAAATCCGCAGCCCCAAGATATACAGAATTGAGAAAGTTGCTATACCAGGAAGGGAGAAGAGAATAAATTAGGGACTTTTTCAGCCTTAAAATTTCACGTTATTCTGTGCAGAGTACCATGTGACCTTCATAGCCACAGGGTCAACCGCCAAAGTGTGAAAATATAGTTATGCTTACAATGGTTGCATCTACAGTAAACATGGACAGACATTTTTATATTATAGTTATTCCCTAAATAATATAGAATAACAAGTATTTATGTAGCATTTACATTGTATCAGGTATTTTAAGTTATCTGCAGATTATTTAAAGTATAGGAGACAATGTGTGTAATCCTATGCAAATACTATACGATTTTATATCAAGGATATGAGGATCTGCGGATTTTGGCACAAGGAGGCCTGGTACCAGCCCCCCACAGATACTAAGGAATGACTGTATTTAATGAGAATTGGTATCATCTCTTTGTGTTCACATGTGTATACTTCATTAGAGTAGGATGTTGAGCATAGTTTTTAATTAGAAAGTAAGCTCTCAATCATATTTTAATACAGGCCATTTAAGTAAATAAGAATAGATGGGAAAATTATTTAACTAGTAGAATTCAGCATCAGTAAGGTGCTCCCACACCAGATAGTTGAATTCAAATGCATAAAACTACTGCATTAAAAGCAGTAAGGTCTGATTGATGCAGAGTCCATTCACTCCTGGTGATTTAATCTAGGTCAAGCTGACATGTACCTCTGCACTTTCTCTGAAGAGAGAATGTGCTAAGAAAAACACCATAGTGCTAACAAGAATGCTGAAACAATTTTCACCACGTGTAAGCAAAAATAATTACTTTAAGAAGCCTTAGCCAATTTTCTGCCAAGCAAATGTGAATAACCCACAACATAGGTACAGAGAAGTGACATGCTCAGTATATTGATTCTATGAGTGAATATATGAAGACAAAGAATGCAGATTTCCAGCCCCTCAGAGAAGGCCCTGGAATGCTTCTGCCCATCCTGATCGTGGTTCTGACTATACCTCCGATGAGCACTCGTTCACATCACCTGTGAATGAGTCACACAGGCTAACTTTGAGGCCTTACCTCAGGCCTGCTAAATCCAACATGCTTGGGCTGGGGCTCAGCTGTCCGTGTTTTAGTTAGCCCTCCAGAGGCTTCTGAGGAAGGTTCAAGTGTGAGAATGCTGCACAAGAAGATCATTGTTTGCTAACTGTGTTTTCCTTTTTTTTTTTAGACAGGGTCTCGATGTGTAGTTCAGGCTGGTGCTGAACTTGCTTTGTAGCCCAGGTCAGCAATCCTCCCACCTCTACTTCTCGAGTGTTGGGATTACAGCCATGAGCCACTAGGCCTGGCATTGTAGTATGTCCTTACTGGGGTTCGAACTCGGAACCCTGAGCTTGCCAGGCAGATACCAGAACCACTGAGCCAAATCTTCAACCCTGTGTGAGTTTTCTTAATGGCACTCAAGAAAAATTGAATTGTCTTTCTGAGTATACTGTTTTTAAACTCTCATTATTATTTAGAGATCCTCTCTGAATTAAGGAAATTAGCTGTAGCAGGAGGTTTACTAAGAGTGGTGCTACAATGCCAAACTGATGCTCTTTATCCTGACACAGAAATTGGGCCTGGCAGACCTCCTGCTGGTAAGGGATGTGAGAACTGACCAGGATCTGCCAGTCTCTCATGGCTGCAGTCTTGTCCAAATTTGTTTTTTCTCCATCCATTATTTAAGTTATGTTGCAAATGAAACCCAATCCATACTTCTCCTGATTTGCATTTTAAATGGTTCAAATGTTGGGTCTGTAGATGAGCGGGTCCCCAAGAGGCCTTTTGAATCTACTCAAACATTTTCTTCAAAACAGGAAGTTGCACTTTACAGGGCAACATTTAGCACGGAAAAACCTACCTTGTATTGAATTTTCTTAGTCCCAAAATGTGGAATTATTTTAGTTTTCAAAACATTTTCTCTCACTCTCCTTACCATCATCTGTCACATGCACAGCCTTTCCTTCTCATATCAGCTGAGTTGTAAGAAATCTAACCTCAGTTTCGTAACTATATTCTTGCCTTTTATGGTTAAGGGATCAGAGAACTTCAAATGTTTTAGTTACACCTTGTTTTCATTTAGTTCAACACCATCTATTACTGTCTGCACAAGGGAACCTGGCTACCTGTGGGGAGTGAGATTTTAAGTTTTTTTCCAAAATGAGTTGTTCTCAGCTGAGGAATAACTATTTGTGACACCAAATATTCTTGATCATTTGCTCCAGATTGCCTGAGAATTACACATAGAGTGCATATTAGAATTTAGAAATATATTTGGGAAGAAGGAATTTAATTAATTCAGTTAGGGGTCAAAGGAGGAGGAGGAGGAAAAAAAAGGAAGAGGAGAGGAAGCAGGAGATACAAAATTGGGACCACCTGCCTGGGCCAGGATGGGATACATTTAGGTTTCCTGCATCCAGCTCCTCCACACAGACCTTATTACATACCCCAGTCTAGACTTAGCCTCAAAGCAACTGTTGGTTTTTGTGCATACCGCTCTTCTTAGCACCGTGAGCCTCTTGAGGTCAAGAATTGCTCCTTTTCCCACCGAGTCGTGTGGATGTGCCCCTGCTGCTTGACAAAAACATGTGTTCTTCAACTTACTCTCAGCTAGTTTGCTACTTGAGTTGAGGCCAAGAGGAGGATTACAGAGCTACTGTCATTTTGGTCTTATACCTAGGAGTGCTGGCTCCTTGCCTTGTAGGCCAGGCCTTTTCTCATTAAGGAGGCCAGAGTTGAGGGCCAAAGGGACAGACAGCCTGAAAACCAGATGTGGAGCCCGAAGAGGCCTGAGGGAATATAGTAAAAATAAGGAAGCCATCACCACACCGCCACTCCATGCCTGCTTCATTCAGGGAACTCATCTTGGCCAGTGTGCCAACTACTATTGCTGCCTAGAAAAGCTCCCCAAAACTCTGTCTTAAAATTGTTGCCAATTACAGGGCCAGGGATTTAGCTCAGTGGTTCCAGTGCCTTTCTTGCGAGCACAAGGGTCCGGGGTTCAATCCCCCGGTAATCACATATAAAACTGGGCATAGAGACTCACACCCAGCAGCAACCAGTACCACATACCACAGTGCCGGGCGTGGTGGCTCACACCTGTAATCCCAGCACTCGGGAGGCAGAGGCAGGAGGATTGCTATGATGTGAGTTTGAGGCTGAGCTCAGGGCCAGCCTGAACTACAAAGTGAGACCCTGTCTAAAAAAAGAAAATTGTTGCCAATTAGCAAGGGCTTCTTTGGTTTCATTCAGATGGAAATTGGGGAATGAGCACTTTGCCCCACCACATCAGCACAGCTCTCCTAGCAGTGAGGACACCAGGTAATGCTGGATGCCAGTAGCTGACACAACCAGCAGCTGGTCACTGTCACCATCTGAGACTAGCTCATACCAGACACCATAGGTCAACTCTACCATGTGCTAGTCTCTGCCAGTGGTCTTCATTGGCAACTTCGCTCTGGAGCTCTTTGGTGTTAACATCTCTGTCCATACTACTCAGGATAAAAAAAAATCTACTAATTTTATAGGATTTTGGAGTCCATGCTACTCAGGAAATAAATCATGAGCAGGACTGCAGGAGCACCAAAGCAAGTCTTTAACAGGCCCAGGGCTGCCGCACAGGGATCAGTACCCAGGCGGGAGTCTTCCTAGAACAACACCTGAGAAGAGGTGGAACGCGCTGCCCACAGAGCAGCTTGCACGCCTGTCTCAGTGAGGGTCATGGCTGAAACTTGCTATGAATGTTGGGTATGCAAATAAGGAATCCAGATTCCTCCCTTCCTGATTTGGCCATGCTAGGATGCCTTCTCCCTTCTTCAAACCAGCAACAATATCTTCCAAGATGCCTTGAGTACATCAGGGGCACCATGTTGCCTGTCTCGCTGCCATCATGTTGGAGTGGAGAACAATGGTTTGATAGCCAGGGAGGACACTGAAGTAAACTGTTCCAATCCACTGGGGCCCCAAGGGGAGCAAAGAGAAATGAGACAGAAGCACAATAGCTACTGGTCAAACTACATCCCCCTTTAAGCCACTATGGGGAAAATGAGAAAGTGAGGTGTTTTTCGTCTGCCTCAAAACCACGGTAATCATTTTATTCTCTTTTCTAGTTTTGGCAAGTCATGATTTAGCAAGTGTTCTAGTGGGAACTGCTGGTATGAAATCTCTGGAGCAATTATCAGAATAACTGGAATCAGAACAGTTCAGGGCTGGAGCAGCCAGGACCTGGCTGTGCACCCCAGCCTCTTCCTGAAGTCTCAGGCCTGTTGTGGCTGGAATCTGGATATTCCCCCCATCCTAGGGCCTTTGCTGCTAGCTGCAGGGCTCTCAGAAGGTGATTGGATCATGAGAGCTCCAGCTTTTCACATTACTCCATGAATGGATTCATAATTGGATGGAATTATTGGGAAGTGGTGGAAATTCAGGAAGTTAGGCCTTAGGAAAGGGAGTAGGTCATGGAGGTGTGAGCTCAGGTGTTGTCCGTAGCCCCCAGTCCCTTTCTCTATGCCTCCTTCCCCCACTCTCTCTGCCTCCTACTCACCACAGAATGAGCACTTTGCCCCACCACATACTCCCTACTATGACATTCTGCCTCACCATGAGCCAAGAAGCAATGAAGCTGTTTTGGTTACTTTCATGAGACACAATACCTGACAATTTAAAGGGCGAAGGGTTGATTTGGGTTCATGGTTTGTAGAAGTTTCAGACCATAGTTGGCTGACTTTAAAGCTGAGTGGTATGGCAGAAGCGACAGCAGACGAACACTGAGGAGACCTGCTCATGGCATGGTATCTGAGAAGCACAGAAAACAGAGGGAGGTGTAGGGAATAGGCAAGTTCTTCCAGGCCACACCACGAGTCACCCACCTCTTCTTCGAACCAGATCCTACCTCAGAATAGCAAGTGAGCTATAAACTCATCAATGGACTAATCCACTGACTGCCACAACCTCTACTATGCAATCACCTTGCAAAGGCCCCACTTATGAATATATAATGCCTTTGGGGGGCATCTGGATATAAACCATAACATTCTACTCCTAGTCTTCAAAAGGACATCTTTTTATGCAAAATGCATTTAGTCTATCTCTAATAGTTACCAGAGTCCTAATGGCTTCATCATTGATGAAAAGTCCAAGTTCAAAGTGTTCTCTGAGACTTAAGGCCAACTCTTAGCCATAAGCCCTTGTAAAAATCAAAAAGGAAGTTAGATACTGCTGATATGCAAAGGCACAGGGTGAACATTCCCATTCCAAAAGAAAGAAATGTGAAGATAGAAAAGAATGGGCCAAAGGCCAGGATTTAGCTTAGTGGCACCATGCCTGCTTCCCAAGCACAAGGTCCTAAGGTTAATCCCAGGTATGAAGAGAGAGACAGACAGACAGACAGACATAGAGAGACACAGAGAGAGAGACAGAGACAGAGACACAGAGAGAGAATATGGAACCAAAGCACTTCTTTCCTCACTCTTCTTTCTGTAACCTTCATGACTTCTTGTTTTGCTCAATATTTGTTGCTTTCCTGTGACAGTCCACATTGCTGGCTTCTACAACTTTCTGGAATCTCCACCACCACACATTGTGCTTCACATTCACTCTGCCTCTCAGGGACACACTGTTTGGCCTCCCTTCTTCTCAAATCCAGATGGAAACCTCCATGACGCCACAACTCTTGAATTCTGCATGTCTACAAAACCAACACCTTGTGAATGACTCCAAGGTCTGCCACTAGCTGGAGCAATAGTCAGACCCCCTGCAACTGTGGCTGAAGTGGACTATAAATGTCTGGAGGATAGAGAACTGCACAGTCACTTCTTGGCCCATGATGAGGCAGAATATCATGGCAGTAGAAGGTGATGGAGCAAAGCAGCTCATGTCATGGTGGACAGGAAGCAGACTGGGGGGTCAGGAAGGACTGGGGACCAAGTATAGTAACTGAGGTTACACCCCGATGACTAACTCCCTTCCCTTAGGCCTCACCTCCTAAGTTTCAATTATTTCCTAATAATAACCACTAATAATGCCCTAGGCTATTATTCTCGATCTCTGTCTCAGTACCCTAAGACTCTCTTCTTAAAGCAAAGTCTCACTTTTGCATCTTTGACTCTGCTAAGTGTGGGGTCCTACTGGTTCCTGTGATGTTTTTAAGCCACTGGCCTATTCGAAAGAACTTATAATGCCTTCAAGATATTATCCTGTTGCAAAGTACTTGGCTTCTTTTAATGCTAATCATTTTGGCAGCCAAAGTCTCCTCTGCTCCATCTTTGCAATCCCCTGTTGTATTGAAGCTTCCTTTCTGTGGAAACTTAAAACTTAAAAATCATTCAATTGGCCTGATTATTTGACTGTCTTGAAATTTCTTTCATCAGATTAATTAATCCACTGTCCTTAATCTTACTCTCCTGCAAAGTTTCAGAACTAGAACAAAATACACACGAATTTTCTGCCAAAGCATAATAAAACATGGTCTGGAGTCATTATTCCCCACTGAAATTTTCTGAACCTGGTCTTTATAGTCTGCACTTCTGTCTGCATCCTGGTCCTTTGAGCTTTGATCAATAGCTCCCATCAAGGTCAGTTTACAGTGTTCTAGGGCTGTTTCTACAGCTGGCATCTCCAAACCTTTCCAATGAGCTCCTCAGGACCAGTTCTAAAGACGTCTGAACCACATGGTCAGGTAGCTGCATAGCAGGGACCCCACTCTTAGTACAAAAATTTGTCTCAGGTGAGAGTTTGAGGAAACATCTAGATGTAAACCATGACAGGAGCCAAGTGACTATGAAGAGAGACTTCTGAAACTATGAGCCAAAAATCATTTTTTCCTCCTTTAAATTGTGTCTAGGTATTTTGTCATAGTGATAGAAAAGTAAGAGTGTCTCTCTATGTAGAGCTTTAATAAGGGCTAACTTGGGCTTCCTAAAAATGTAGAGACCAGAATCTTTGTGACAGACTATTTACAGGGGATTCAGTATGACAAGCATTAGTGTTGCAGTGAGCAAGGTGAATTAAGTGGCTTTGGATGACTCAGTCTTGGAAGTTTTACAGTGTCACTTCTACTATACTTTACTTGTTGAATAATTTCAAAAGCACACCAAGTTTTCAAGGGGGGAGGACATAGTCTTATAGGGTAGAGAAAATTTCCCTTTTGCCCTCTGAAGTTTTGGTAATTGAGTCTGTTGGAAAAAAAAAAAAAGGACAATAGACAGATTGGTAATAGAGGAAATGCGCACAATAGAACGTGCTAGAAGGTATCACAGAAAAATGAATACTTTATAACGTAATGAGATTTAGAAGGTTATATGTCCTCTTCACAGGAGAGAAGATATAAGTAATTTAGAGGGAGAGTTATTTTAGAGGAAGTTAATGGGACCCAAAAAACAGGCAGGGCCAAAGTTCTTCTGCACTTTGGGTGTGGTGTCAACTCTAGTCTTTCCTGTGAACTAATCCTCTGGAAGGTCCAATCTTGGGATAGCTAGGGGAATTTTAGAAAAAGTCCCTTTTTGTGTTTCTGGAGAGAAAGAAGGACAGGAGATTGGGGGAAGGGGAAGGTCAAAAAGTTAAAACACTTCAGCATGCCAAAGTGCCAAACTTAGAGGTATCATTTTCATAGCCCTTCTCCACTTCACGTTGGGGATGAGTGTCAAGAGCATGTGAGGCGTTTTGTCCATATTTGAGAGATATACGCTTTGTCATGGCCAGGAAAAGAGCTCACAATTGTGAGGTCTTTTCTCCTTTTCATCAAAATGATCTGTGTATAACACCACATGCACATGCACATGTGCACACACACACACACACACACACACACACTATACTTTTTATTCTGGCTACATTTTTCCTTTTATTTTACGTGGAGGAAATCTGACACAACATTAATCTTAAATAAAATTTCTATCTAATATATAGGATTCAGGTTTTATAAAACTTAAAAATAACAAAGTATTTTTATTGTTCACACACATTCCCAAGTAATTTTCCCATGGAAATACTATTTCAAGTTCACAGTTAGAGAAGAAAGAAAGCTTGAAATGAAAATCAATATCGATGAGTAGTTCTGTATAAAACATGTGTGTTGTAAGTTATTTTTACCACAGAGGTAGTTTCCTGTGGAAACTGTGACTGGTGGTAAAGCTCAGTTTTAAAATATTTTGAGATACAAGCCAAAGTCTTGGGTGGGGGAAATATAATTTGTTATTACCAAAAGAGAAGTCAATTACTCAATACTAACATTTGAAAAGATATGATTAATGTTTGTATCTTTGCTAAAGAGAGTTTGAAACATGTTCAGTAGTACCTAGCATTTATTGGAAAAAAATTACAGATAAATTTATTAACCAATTATAGATTGTTTTCTCCTCCTAGAAAGTTTAGCTTTCAAAAAAAGAGAAAGAATTATCTAATTTTAAAATTCACTCAAAGTACCTAAGGCAATATCAAGTGGTTATTGAGCTTGGTGGAATAATAACTCTTTATTCACGTCCCTATAATACCTAGCACTATTCAATGTATTCTACACGTGAATTATTACAAAGGCAAGATTCAAACCATCACAGATATACTTTTACAAAAAGAAATACAAATTACTCTTGCCTCTGCTTTCCATGTTGATGATCTGGGTAATGAGGTGAAGAGATAAGGCTCTGGAAACCATCTTCATTAACATTCAACTAAAAACAATTAACATTTTTAAAAAACAGGGGAAAAATCATTACCCAAAGTTGGATAATTGAATTGTACAAACTTACTGAAGCTTAACTCCAACTAAAAATGTATTTGCAAGTAATTATCACCCACAGCATTAATAATTTTATAACATTCTACCTGAGTCAACATTAGTCAGATTTGCAAAGCACCAAGGAAAATAAGCAATTAGTTGATTCCTTATCCAAGAAAAGCATATTACTTAGTTACAAATAATTCCAAAATTCCCAAAGGAATGAGTAGGCGGAGGCTGGTTCCATAGAGCCCATGATCCAATTCCAGGAGATGTGGCAGAAGACATTGAATAGGACAGTCATATGGTAAGCCACTGCTCAAGCTTCCCCTACTTTTCTGAATAATGTGGAGTTGCAAAATATGTAACAGAGCCAGTACCATGCCCTAGGAGAGCTTCCATAGCTTTCGCATGCATAGTACCTGAAGCACATCTCTTGGGTCAATCCGAAAAAGTGTTTTCAAAAGACATTCTGCACAGAGCGTCAAGTCCGTGACAGAAAAACCTCACGAGCACGCACACAAACATGTTAAATTCCCAAGCTAAATATTCACTGCAAAAAAAAAAAGGTAGAAATGAAAGCACAGGAGTAGTCTACAAACTAAATATTATTCTATGGTTTCAGTACAAAAGCATTTCTCTTTCCTCACCCTCTCTAAACTTTTGGCTGCTTTGTTGAATACTATCAAACAATTATTGTGCATCCATGTTTCTAGAATGAGGAGAGGGCAAGACCAACATTTTTAAAGTTAAAAAGCAAAAGAAAATCTATATTTGAATATCAATATCAATATATGAAATCTGGCTTCTATAACAGTCAGCCATCTTATTACTCATAACTCTTGTGGAAAGGGAACCAACCAAGAGATGTGTTTGAATTATCGTGGTCTCTGGCTTTTGCCCACAGCCAGACTGGTACACTGGTACACACAGATCCCTCACAGACAGCATTTTTGCTCTGCTCATTTTTAACTGTCACAAGGACATGATGCCCTAGTTTTTCCTAGGAATGTGCTCCTGTGACGGAAGGAAATGTTATCTGTTTCCTATCTGACTCTATGTTTATAAATGCATACCTACCTCTAGTCTTGTCCCCATGCCAGTCCTGGATCACCCAAGGCATTCATTTGTTGTCTTAACTTTAGAAACTCTGGTTCAGTAATTTAAAAAAGCCTAATCAGTAAGAGCTATCCAATTTCTAGGGATTATTTTTCTAATAATACATATGAGGTGTTATGAAGCAGAATAAATTAGCTTGCATTTCTTTCCTTATTTCCCACCTGCTATAGATAGAGTGTGTGTATGCTCCCTACCCCAGTTCAGATGTTGAGGCCTCATTTTCTGGTGTGACGGTCTCAGAAGTGAGGTCTTTGGGAGATGATAAGGTCATGAGGGTGGAGTCCTGGTGAATGTGATTAGCACCCTTCTTTAAAAAAATCCTGAAAGCTCCCTTACTCTCTTTTCACTGCATGAAAATACAAAACGAAGAAGGCTGTCTGCATCTGAAAGAGGGCCCTCACTGAGATGGACTCCCCAGTCTTCAGAATGGTGAAAAACAAATACCCGTTGTCTAAACTACCTAGTCTACGGTACCTCGTGAAAATAGTCCAAATGGACTGAGATACCATCTAAACAGGTCTATTCACAACTGAAAATGGGCTTGTTGTGATAGAAACATTACACATAATACACAAATGCACACGTACCACTTGGTTTCTCCCTGAATTCTGTATTTAATAATCCTCCAAGGAACTGAGTACTTTTCCTCCCTCATGGCTAACAAAGATGTCCTGTGATCCTGAGAGTTCTGCTATCTGAGAAGAGTGATCACCAAGTAACAGAAAGATCCCACATACAATAAAACACTGTGCATATGGGTCTAGTTATACCATTCTGGACTGTTTATTTGCCGAAGATCTTTTTATAACCCAAGGTTTCAGACTCTTGGCCCAACAAACTCAAGGTAATGGAAAGAGCCAGAATTCATCAACATCACATATAGAAAAGGCAAACAGATTTCCTCTTTAAGTCTTAGTTTTCATTTAAGATGTTAGAGCAATACTTTACACATTTTTAATCTTCCGAACTGTTATTGCCATTTACATCTGTTTTCGCATTTGCTTGGGGACCAAATCACAAAGTCTTGAAGGACATGAGAAGCTAAAATTCTGTGAAGCTCCCACCTCAACTCAAATTGGCATCTCTCTTGTGCGTCTGAGTAACATTTGCATATGCTCTTCTTTAAAACTCTTATTCAAAGGAAAATCAGATTCAGCACTTTGTGGTTGGCAGAGGGGTAAGTTTTGAGAAATGTTCCCTTGGCTCGCATGAAGGAAAGAATATGGCCATTCAGAACCTTAAAAAAAAAGATGAAGCCTTTAATCTTCCTGTTTTACTCACTTTTCCTTTCATGAAGAATGTGAGACTAATCCTGTCTATTTGAAAGAAGTATAATACTGGAGGACAATGTTGGCTCTCAGGACCCTCACTGAGTTAATACTCCCTCTCCTCCCCCTCCCTTTCCTCCTCTCCCTGTTTAGATAAGGTCTAGGCTAATCTGGAACTCACTGTGTAGCCCAGGCTGGCATCAAGGCAATCCTCCTGTCTCAGCCTCCTGAGCTAGGATTATAGGCATGAGCCTATATCACATCTGGCCATTAAGTTCCTATTGTTCATATGATGTGTACATACACATTTTCCCACCACTACTTACTATTTGTGCAAGTCACATTAATTGATACCCACTGTCCACAATACCTTTGCTTGGCTTTGTTCACCCCTGCTGACTCCATTTCTGAGGCAGGAACAACTCTGTCCCCTTCTTGCACTCTTGACCTCCATCTGTCTATTTTGAGAGTACACTTCCTGACCTACTGAGTCCCCTTTTCTGACATTTCCCACTGCTAGACAGCACAATGCTGGGGACAAAGGTACTGAATACATGCTTCAAAATAAGTAACAACTAACTCATTACTTATCTGTCATTAAAATGCTGAGTCTGACTGTTGTCCCACAACAACAGTATTCATTTCTTAGATGACACCAGATGCCATTTATGAATGTTACAGTGATAGAGAGTGCCCTAAGACTGTGAGTGCAGTGTAATATTTTCACATTTTTCCCTTCATTCAACTCAAGCCTATGGCAACTCCTTATTTCAAGTACTATATGATACTTGATTCTCTCTGCTGATGCCATCACCTAGTGATACTGAACTTCAGCATCAGGGAGCATTATGGTCTCTGGATGTCTCTGCAAATCCTTGTGTGCTCCTGGGTGATTCGGAAGGAGGTGACATTCATCAGCGGATGATCCAGTTGGGATCTGGTCAGAAGAGGTGGGTCACCGGGGTGTGGCCTGGAAGGGTGAATCTCTTTCCCTCCTGCTCCCCTCACTCTCTACGTCCTGCTGCCAATGTGTGGACTGTTTCTTCTGTGCGATGCCCCTCTGCCGTGCCTCCCTGCCTTGGAGCCAGCTGATTATGGACGGAAACCTGTACAAACTGAGCTGGAATAAACTTCTCCTCCTTTTATTTGTGGGTGTCAGGTATTATATCTCATAGACAAGAAAGTAACTATGACAGCTCTTGGGCCAAAGATGTAGCTCAGTGGCACCATGTCTGCCTGGCAAGTATAAAGTTCCGAGTTTGATCCCTGGTAGTGCATTAAAAAACAAAAGACTGCTCTTGTTCCCCCAATAATTTCTAAGGACATTTGAAAGTATCTTACCCCACATTTATTAATCTTTTATTTAAAGCAATAAGCAAGACATCTAAATGTTATTGTGCTGTTATCTAAAAGCAATATTGACTTTCGCCCATCCAGGTAGATGTTGTTTCTAGGTACAGAAGCAATATCTAAAGGAGTTTTCAACAAGTTTATGCATGGCTACTACAAGATTCAGTAAAGACAAAACACACCCCTAGCAATGGCAGCAACATCTTAGTACAACTAAGAGATCCACACAGTTCCCTGGGATGCCCAGCAGTTAAATGGCTCTGGTGCAGTCCTGGCAGAGATTGCCATGTTTCGTACCTAACAGATATAATCTTCACCCACCTCCAAATGTCAAATATCTAGAAAAAAAGAAGAGAGATTTGCAAATACACTCAAAAGAGCTATCAAATTATCCATGTGATTTTTACTAGTATTAATCTATTAATCACCAAAGAATAAAAAAGTCTTACTTCCATACCAGGAATTGAACTCAAGACCTTCACATTAAGCTACATCCCATTCTTTTGTTAGTGTGTGTACGTTTGGTTTACCTGAGAGAGGATCTGACTAAATCACTACATTGCCTCAGCTGTGCTTGAACTTGCGATTCTCCTGCCTCAGCCTCCTAGAGTTTCGAAGCATGTAAAAACTCACTGGCTTCGGGGTCATCAGTGCAGACCATCAGGTTGCTTCGATCAGGTGTCTTTGCTTTATCCTTGAGTTCCATGCTTTGCTGTGTGCTGGGACACTGCAGGTCTGAACTGTGTCAGTTGGACCCTCGAGCCTTCTCACTTCCAGGTGTGTTTGACATATGGAGAATAGCTGCAAAAGAGCAGAGACCGAAGAGTGTCAGGACAGGGCATTTACGCCTGTGGCTTCCTTTTTGCAATCTTGCTTCAGGCTGGAAAATCCCTCAACCATTTTTCCAAGTATCTAACTCTGTGGCAACTCAGTCTCACCAGCCCCTTCCCAGTTCCAGGAAGCATTCCTTTCCCTGAAGCTTCTGGGCCTGTGAATGGTGACAACTTGGTTGCTAGTAGTCACAGACGACTGCAGTATGCTTTGTGGTTCCCCCCGGCCAACTTTGTACATAAATCCTGCTCAAGTCACCCTTTCCTGTGTCAACTAATTCCTGTTAGAACCCAGAATTAATTTACACCCATTTAATAATACATCTATAAGATAGAATTGCTGGAATTTTCAGATCTCTGGGGAATCCTCAGAAGGCAGTGCATACAGTAAAAGTGGGGGGCAGCTATCCACAATACAAAGGTCAAGGACGGGGGCTCAGTTCCTAGTTGGAGGATGTTGGCAGCTGCAGCAGGGAGAAATAGACACATTTTTATAATTTATAATTCACCACCCTCATGGTGCCTTTATTGTCAGTTCCACAATCAGGTGGACAGAAATTGTGGGACATGAAGCCAAGAAAATGGAACTTAATCTCCCATCCCATGGCTCTCATAGGGTACCATGGCCTGAGCCTTAGGAGCTCCTCATTAGTGGAGGGCTCTGTGAAAGTTAACTTAGTCAGCTTTATAATTTAGAAATGTGTGCCAGTTGTGGTGACACATGCCTTTACTCGGGTCAGTTTGAGAGGCTGAGGCAAGAGGATCACAAGTTCAAGTGCACCCTGGTCAACTTAGTGACTTAGTGAGATTGTTTTAAAATGGAAAAAAAAATTAAGAAACAGATGTGGATATAGCTCAATGTGAAGGGCTAGGGTGCAGTTCTTTCAGTACTTAAAAAATATTCCCTTGGAATAATTTTCCTCAAATCTTTTAAACTCTAGGGAAAAAGTCAAGTAATAAAAAGTTATAGGAGGATAGATTTATGGTAAATAAATGACATTTAAACATTCTCAAGAATTTTTTCCATGTACTTTTATCTTCCCCTCATGCTGTATCTTGAGAGAAATGGTAATACAAGTCTTCAAAACTTATTATCGAGGTCTGTGTTCGAAGAGTATTGAAGGGTTAATAGTTATTTTTGTAATGGGGGTTGTATAAGTGGTGACTACGGGATAGGCCAGATCAACATTTAATCTCTAATAGAATGTTTTTCTTCCTGTCTCGCCCATCCAGCACTGGAATTCAGGAACTAGACACCTGCCTCATGTTTAAAAATATATATATTGTGTCTAGGCTGATGAGAAAATATCCCGAGAGGAATTTCTGAAGCTAGTACACAGTGATTATGTTGCCTTTTCTTGCTCTGCCTATAGATCATCTTGGTTAGGTTTTACTGCATGGCTTATTCAATGTTGATACAAATATTGTACAGAAATGGCTTAGTTGGATAAAAATGTTTTCTGAGTAAAGATTAAGATTTTATTTTGTCGTGATGTGGGAATCTAATGATCTGGGGTCAGGCCTTGACTCTATCACCAAACACTCATACCTCGGGGTTTGTCACTTCACTGTCAGAAGCTTGTCATCTCACTGCCAGGGCTGTGGTGCACTCATGAGGGGACAGTGAGAGAATAATTAATATTCTTTTCAGCTAGGATGAAAATTCTATTACCTGACCATGGGAAGATGGGGCTCCCAGGTGAGATAGGTAACTGTGATGTCAGATGGAAGAAAAGCCCATAGGATTAGTGGAGCCATTATGGGTGTGTCTAT
>PVIR01018731.1:0-33135 GCA_004026965.1 Petromus typicus | reverse complement strand
GCTCACTTTCTTTTCTGAAACTACAGCAAGTTTTAGTATTAAAGTGATAATACTTTCATAAAGCCAGTGTGAATTTCCTCCTCTTGTGCTGTAGTTGGGGTGATTTAAGCAATTTGGAAATTGACTCCTGTTCAAAGCTATTTTTTAAAGTACGCTATGAAATTACTTGAGCTAGTGCCTTTTTAAGGGTGCACCTATACACATTTGCAGAATGATTAATGTATTTAATTTTCTACCTCAACTGTGATCAATTTTAGCTGAGATTCTGTTAGAATATCATGTATTTCCACTGAATTTTTAAATTACTGCCAAAAAATTATACATAATAGCACCCATATCTTTCTTTTCCTCTGTTCCAAACCTATGAGTAATTTGTTTTCTTATCCCTATTATACTTTTTCTCTTTTCTTTCACCTCTGATAGATTTCAGAACCTTTCTCTCTCCTACTACCCTAGCTTTCACTGTCCTCAGTGGTTTCCCATCAATGCAGAGGGTTCGCTCACACTCCTGCACCTCTATTCTGGGACTTTCCTATTTCTAGAGATATTTTCCTTTACCTCAGGCTCCCATACTTTGATCACTACCTAGGAGTTGGCACTGCCAATGTGGGCATTGGCTCCTAACTACAGATCTCCAGAATGATGTTCTCTGAGACCTACTCCACATTTTTCTGACTTCTTCTATATAAAACTTCCATGCAATCCATGTTTCAGCCTCATGGATCTTACCATTTGTCCACAGTCTGTTATTTTCTTCAGATCCCCAGTTCTCTCACCCGAAGTTAGAGCCCGCACCGTCATTACATTTACTTCCTTCTGAAACTCCCTAAGTTTCTTCATCTCTGTGTCTCTCAATAGTCTCCTGAAAAAATTCAAACTCCAAACTTACTCCTGTCTATTCAATAACTGCCATCAGAGAACCCCGCACTACTAGGCAAACTTATTATCCTGGAAATTTATACTAAGAGATCCCCAGCAAACCTTGGACATCACTTAACTCTTGTATGTATATCATAAGCTCCCAAATTAGACCACTTCTCCTGAGTTGTTCCATATTCCTCACTCATAGTTGGTGAGGTCCATGCTATTTCATTAAAAAGAGACACATACAAGCCTAAGTCATAACACTGGCTGGTTTTCTTCTATAATAGGTGAACTGTTCTTGCTCCAATCTAGATCCCAGCCCTCCATTTTCCCAGCCACTTCAATTTTTTTTTAATAATCCAGTCTATCTTCAATGTCATCAATATTTTACATCATCACCTTCAGTATAAAATAATATCATTAATCTTAATGTAAAAGGAAAAAAGTCTCTTGATTCCATGTCACCTTCTAAGTACTCTAAATTTCTCTGCTTTACTTTACAGCAAAAAAATCTTTTCAAAAAGATATTTTGACTTGATTTCTTTATTCTTTGTCTCTCATTCTATTCTCTGTTACATCCTCATCTCCTTCCTACCACTCTGCCTTACTCATGTTGCTCTGGTGACTCTGGACATCTTGCCATTCCATAAGTACATCAAGCTCACCTCAACCTCTCAACAGGAAATTTCTACAAGATAGGTCTGGGGATTTAGCTCAGTGATTTGGGTGTCTGCCTTGAGAGTGCAAGGTCCCAAGTTCAGTCTCATACCACATACCACAGTGCAGGTGTGGTAACTCACACTCTTAATCCCAGCAATCAAGCACCACACACCACCATCCTGGGCATGGTGGCTCACGCCTGTAATCTTAGTACTTTAGAGGCAGAGGTGCTGTGAGTTCGAGACTAGCCTGGGCTACATAGTGAACTCAGGGCCAGCAAGACACTGTCTCAAAAAAGAAAGTCAATTGTGAAATAGAAAATACTCAAAGTGAAATGGGGTGAAGGGGGAAAAATAATGAGATTATAACAAAAAAGAAAGGAAACAAAGTTTATGTATATGGGGGGGTGGGAGGGTAGGTAGGGCTATGGGAAAAAATGAGAATTAAGTTGTGTCATATACTAGTACAAATTCTCATTGTTTAATGCAATCATGATGTGTATATGTAATGTACCAATAAAGATTTCATTAAAAAAAAAAGAAAATCAACATCCTTAGAAAACAACAAGTATTGCAAGTTAATGAACTAAAAGCTCCTATTTAGGAAGCTAGTCAAGGAAAGCCAAAATGAATGGAAAATATAAATAAATGAATGAAAATAATAAAAGGCTGAAAATAATCAAAATACAAAGAAACCTTGAAGATAGCTAAATTTTATTTAAATATTGGTTTTTACAAACAAATGCAACTGCTCAGGGCCAGGGATTTAGCTCAGTGGTTCTAGCACCTGTCCTGCAAGTGCAAGGGCCCAGGTTCGATCCCTCCATAACCACATACAATACTGGGCGTGGAGACTCATGCCCACAAGCAATCAGTACCACGTACCACAGTGCCGGGTGTGGTGGCTCACACCTGTAATCCCAGCACTCGGGAGGCAGAGGCAGGAGGACTGCTGTGATGTGAGTTTGAGGCTGCGCTCAGGGCCAGCCTGAACTATAAAGCGAGACCCTGTCTCAAAAAAAAAAAAAAACTGGGGGGGAAAACAAAATATCTCTTGGTCTATAGAGAGCATTTCTGTTTAGAAAGTAGAATACAAAGCTTTCTACATATTTTTAAGCTTGTTCACTAGAGTGTCAAATTCCTTCACATCCTTGCTCACTCTTAGCTCCTTTTTATGTTAAGTATCTCACCAAAATAACGTTACTAATCACTTTTTTATGCATTTCTTGGAGATTTTATTTTGCACATTTTTCTTTCATATTTCTGAAAAACAAAGTTATGGGTATGGTCACTTGTATCTCTGGGTTCTAGTGTCTTCACTGATAAAATTTCAATTTTCAATCTCAACTATGTTGTTCTACTCTTTAATTCTATGGTTATAAGCATTTACCTTAATTTTATTCAAAATCAGATATAGAAAAACCTAAAACTATTTAACTTCAAGGGCTACTACATTTATAATCAAAACACAAAGTTCTTATTATAAAATTAAGGCATTCGACCCTCTTACTTCTTCCCTTCTGTAAGAGCTACAAATAGACTTCATGATTACACTGTTCATGTAGCCTTCATCTTTGTGAAACATCAACTAAAAGAAAACCTTATATCAAAGTGGACAGTCTGTTAATGAAGACAAGTCAGGAATCATTGGTGTTAGTACATAAGAAGCTTTTACTGTTCAAAATGTAAAAGTCATACATACTGACTACAGAACTGGCGTCATTTCTCTGACCCTCCTTGATGCATGCCTTTTATGATATGTCTTTTTTTCTAACTCTTATCAAGAGGCAGAGCCTATTTTTCCACTTTTGGAATGTGAAGTTGCCTTGTGATTTGGTTTATCCAACCCAATTTGGAGGAAATAACACTGTGTCCATTCCAACCTAGACCTTAAGAGGTCATGAGAACTTCCACTCTTTCTTGGACCTCTGCTTCCACTGCGAGAAGGGGGCCAGATTAACCTGCTGGAGAGTAAGACCCCATGAAGCAGAGCAAGTTTCCACGGAGACAGGGCAAACCCAGACAGTCACCAAGACAGGCACCTAGCTGTTTACTGTTGGATGGCATTGAAGTTTCATGATTGTTTTACAGCATTACAATGGCAGTAAGTACATGTACCCAAAACAATTATTGCACAGGGTGGGGTGTAAGTTCACATTTCAAACAAATCATTCATACATTTGTTTTGACATGTTTTTGATTCTGTTTCTTTGAGTAGGATCTTTGCTTTATTGGAAGTTTTGCAAGTTTGCATTCATTTTGTCTGTTTGGTTAGGGAAATAATTGTTTCTTCTTGATTCCTTTACAGACAAAGTTTGAGGACTTAAATTGAAAGGCTGTGGTTGCAGGACAATAACCTCCAGCATCCAAGTTGTCAGACATTTCATGTCTACAAAAGCAAATGTAGCTACCTGCTTCTACATGGATCAGCAAGTCAAACATAAACTTACAGACTGCCAACACCCACCACCAACACTCAGATGCAGTATTGACATTTTATTGCCTTGGGGCAGTAAAAGCCAGGATCTGTTGAAAACGCCCACGACTCTAAAGGGAAAAAAATATATATATATACCACCTCCTGAGTTCTGATAATAACCTCAAACTCAAAGAAGCAAAGTAAGAATAGAGGTGACTGTCTGATCACATTTAAAAATTCCCAAAACAATCAGTGAACACCCAATGATTTTTCTTACACATCTGATACTATGCACGATATTAGGGAAAGGAGTTAAGAAAGGAAAAATTGCTACCAAACAGAATTTATATGAAAGAAATTCAGCAGAAAAGATCATTGTTCCCTCCATACCTATAATGCCTATTGTTCTTATACCATGTATATTTCACATTAACCTTCCACAACACATTTAAGCAGCACAAAGGGTAAAAGTACAACTCAGCCACTTTATCTTTGACTAAGGAGCCAACAGGTTTACTGGAGGGAAGACAGCCTCTTTAGTAACTGGTGCTGGATAAACTAGCTTCCCATGTGCTGAATTTTGAAGATAGACCTGTGTCTTTCACCATACACTAAACTAAAACTGAAATGAATCAAAGATCTAAATATTAAGACAGAAATACTAAATCTGTCAGAAGAGAGAATAGGTAGAACTCTTAAAGACATAGGTGTAGGCAAAGACCATATGAGAAAAACACCAGTCTCATAAGAAATAGCATAAAGAATCAACAACTAGAATTATACCTTACTAAAAAGCTTTTGCACAGCAAAGGAAACCACCAACAGCATGAAGAGACACCTCACTGTGTCGTAGAAATTTTTACCAGCTGTTCCTTGGACAAAAGACTAATATCTAGGACAAATAAAGAGCTCAAAACACTCAATCTCCCTAAAATGAAGGACTCATTCTAAATCAGAGCATCTGAATGAATAGACACTTCTTAGATGAAGAAGTAGAAGTGGCAAACAAGCATAGGAAAAAAAATATTCAACATCACTCATTATCCAAGAGATGCTAATTAAATCAACACTGAGATTCCACCTTACTCAAAAAAGAAGGGCTATTATCAAGAAATCAACCAGGGGGCCGGGGAGTTAGCTCAGTGGTTCCGGCGCCTGTCTTGCAAGCGCAAGGACCCGGGTTCGATCCCCGGTAACCACATACCTATACTGGATGTGGAGACTCACGCCCAGCAGCAACCAGTACCACATACCACAGTGCCGGGCGTGGTGGCTCACGCCTGTGATCCCAGCACTCGGGAGGCAGAGGCAGGAGGATTGCTGTGATGTGAGTTGGAGGCTGAGCTCAGGGCCAGCCTGAACCACAAAAGTGAGACCCTGTCTCAAAACAAAAAACAAAAAACAAAAAAAAAAAAAAAAAAAAAAAAAAGAAATCAACCAGTAACAAATGTTGGCTGGGCTTTGAAAAAAAAGGAAAGTTTCTCCACTCTTGGTGGGAGTATTGACTGGTACAGTCAGTGTGGAGAGTCCTCAAAAAACTAACACTAGAGAATCCATTTGACCCAGGTATTATCCCTCTTGGTATATTCCCAAAAGAATCAAAAGCACCAGACCAGAGTGACATACATGCACATTTACGTTTATAGCAGCACAGCTTGTAAGAACTAAATCTTGGAAACAGCCCAAATGCCTATCAAATAGAGACTGGGTAAAGAAGACATGGTTTTTCTATAAAATGGAGTACTACTCTGCCATAAAGAAGGACAAGCTTCAGACACTTCTAGCTAAATGGAGGCGCCTTGAGACCATACTGTTAAGTGAAGTACACTGGACAAATATGTTTAAATGTCACATTGTTTCTCTGCTGTAAGAAAATGAAAATATAAATAAGGATCAAAATAGACATTGAAGAATGAGAAGAAAATGTTCAAATGAGAAAGGAAGTAAGTGAGGGGGAAGGAGAAAAAGAAAGAAGGGACAAGAGAAAAAGAGAATAGAAGGAAAAATGAAATGAAGGTTTTGTAAATAAGGAGGGAAATGGGGTTGAAGGGAAGAGAGGAAATGGGAAAAAAAGAAGAAATAAGATGTATCACATACAAGTACAAATTCCTTCTGGTGAATGTGATCATTATGTATATCTAAAGCATACGTGGGCCAGGGGTTTAGCTCAGTGGTTCCAGCATCTGCCTTGCAAGTGCAAGGGCCTGGATTCAATCCCTGGTAACCACTTACCACAATGCCAGGCGTGGTAACTCACTCCTGTAATCCCAGCACTTGGGAGGCAGAGGCAGGAGGATTGCTGTGAGTTCAAGGCTGAGCTCAGGACCAGTCTGAACTACAAAGGGAGACTCTGTCTCCAGAAAAAAAGTGTACTAAAAACAAGATGTAGAATTAGACCTAAAACTAACAACACAAACTGCTTCCCACAGATATCAGCTAATGGTCTTAGATTATTTTCAAAATTATATTTGTAAAATGAGCATATGTTTACCATAGAAAATTTAGGAAATACAGAAAAGAAAAAGAGAAATTAAAAATCATCCTTAATTCTAATACCCAGAATTCTTTGTATTTAATCTTTCTCTAAGTATGTATCCTTTTAAATATATTGATAGTGAATATCTTTTACCCAAATTGAACAATATCCTATATGTTACTTTTTATATTATAATATAATTACAATATAATTTAACATTATATTACAAAATATTTATTCATCTTTAAAAATTGTCTCACAGGACCACTCACTGTATAGACATACCATCACTTTGTTGACTTTGTTGTCATTTAAACATTTTCATTATCCTTCTAGTTGAATTGTTATACACATCCACAACTCCTCAAAAAAAATTCTTTGAAATCTACCCTAGTTATATATTCTTCCAGTTAACCTGGATTTACAAAACAATCCTTATCTCCCAGGGAGAGACTATGTTTGTGTTTGCATATCACATTAGTGTTGCGATATGAATGCAAGTGTTGCTCTCCTTGGCCCTCTGCCCGTCCTGACTTCACCACTGGAGCTGTTTGCCTTCGGGATGCGCACTCTGCCCTCTGCAAAGGTCTCCCTTTGTAGTTCAGGCTGGTCCTGAGCTCAGCCTTGAACTCACAGCAATCCTCCTGCCTCTGCCTCCCTAGTGCTGGGATTACAGGTTGCCTTCGGGATGCGCACTCTGCAACCTAGAGCAGGAGAGTCTCTCCTCAGCACCTCTCATCCTAGTTTCAACAGCTTTTCTCTCCCATATCCAAAACTGCTGTGTTCTCACTCATTCCTCCTTCACTGGCAAATTTGAAAGGTACGAACCCATTCTTATCAAATATTAAATCAGTTAAAAAGGTTCAAAGGTTGTCATTTCAGTATTGCAGATTTCATCCACAGAAAAAAAACTCACAAATATGTAACTTCTAAGCAGCAGCCTGCTTAGAAAACTTACAAGAAAGAAGCACACCAATGTGAGCTGGGATCCAGGGACTGTGCTGTGCTAAGTTTTTTAAAGGGAAGTAGCAAGTGGGAGATGAGAATCAAATCGTATCATATTCTGGTACAAACTCTCAATGTTGAATGTGATGAAGATGTGTATTCATAATGTATCAATAAATTTTTTTAATTTATTTTAAAATTTAAATTTTTTTAAAAATGCAAGTAGCAAATGGGAGATGAGATCTACAACAGGCTCCAGATGTGCCAAGTGTTTGTGTGAGGTGAGCTGTATTCTTTTAAATTATGGAATAATTCTACAAACACACATAAAAAATATGGTTGATTTTGAAGAAGAAAACCAGGAAGGTGGAAGTCCAGAACATGTAAAAGATGTATCTGAAATCTGACATATAATTATGTTTTTGTAGTTATCAATTTCATTATATATTCTGAAACAAAACAGAAAGCATTTCGTTCTTTAAGTTTCTACCTGAGCATGCACTGTATAGTCCAAAACAATTTAATCAAATTAAAAGCACATTCATGAAATAATCTACAACTTGCTTCACGAACAGTTATACTCTGCAAAGGTTGGGAAGAGACATTTATGAAAGATTATATCAACCCCATTCTCCAAGTGCTCAAGAGAAAGGCAGAGACCATGCTGCTTTGGCCAGAAAGAGTGTCATCTAGCTTCCAAAAACTCAGCAGCTCAGATGAGGAGAGGAGCAATTGTTGAGGATAAAAGGACAAGGGGGATCAGTCCATTCTTTTCAAACATGACAAGTACACACTCTCCTCATCCAGTGATTAAATTAAAACTGTTCTCCTGTTTCCTGTCTGTAGCATCAATACTCAGTTTGGCATGGAATGAAGAGAGAAAAGACCAAAAGACAAATCAACGTATTATTCTGGCAGATAGCCATCAGTGGACAAGAAAGGACCATTCAGAAGATCAATTTTCAGCCCCCCCAGACCATTTACTTCACACTTCGGTCATCTCTGGTTGCCTTTCCAGCAATCTGTCAACAGTTTCTATCTGCCAAGGACACACATTTAGCATCCACAAGCAATGATAAAAGACGTCCAGCTCCCCACCTTTGCAGTTTAGGTTGAGCTCTAAAAATAAAGCTGCATATTTCTCAAAGAAAAAAAAAGCTAATTGGGTCTTTTCAAACGTGCAGTGTTTTGTTTTGTTGTGTTGTGGTTTTTTGTTGTTGTTGTTGTTTTGGTGTTTGTTTGTTTGTTTGTTTGTTTTTTAGGTTTTTGGAGACAGGGTCTCGCTTTGTGGTTCAGGCTGGCCCTGAGCTCAGCCTCAAACTCACATCACAATCCTCCTGCCTCTGCCTCCCGCGTGCTGGGATTACAGGCATGAACCATCACGCCCGGCACTGTGGTATGTGGTACTGGTTGCTGCTGGGTGTGGGTCTCCACGCCCAGTATTGTTATGTGGTTACCGGGGAATCGAACCCGGGTCCTTGCGCTTGCGAGACAGGCGCCAGAACCACTGAGCTAACTCCCCAGTGGTTTTGTTTTGTTTTGTTTTGTTTTGTTTTTACAAAGCAAGTAATAGGCACATAAAGATAGCTCCTGATGTCTCACACATTTTCTTAACGAACAATAGTCAGGCACATCTTCATGTGCTGCCCTCCTGCTGGAAACCGGGCATAGGAGAACAGGAAGACATGCCATCAAGAAGATCTGTGGCTCCCAGAGAAGAACATAACAGTGCACTGTCATTTACACCTGAATATAATCCACATCCTAAGCAAAGTGGGCCCCGAATGTTATGGAAGCACTAGAGAGAGGCTGAACTGGGAGGAACAAAAACAAGGAAGGGGAAATACGAAAACTTAGAGAAAAGCTCCCCCTGAGGATTCTGTTGTGGATACTAGTGACCTGATACAACAGTCCTGAACCCTTTACTCTCTGATTTAAGTCCCAGGTCTTTGTTTCTCTGCTCCGGATCTCAGGGAGCAGTGCTTGCAGTAAGCATGGCAGTGCTTACTTAGACTCTGTCAGCCTCAAAGATTGAGAACAGAGAGAGGCAGTCTGAGAACTGGACTGTAGAACTGAATCTGTTTGACAGTTTTGGAAAACATGGCCACATTTGTGTGGGAAAGATGGCCGCAGTTGTTTGTCTCCTGATACGGTCTCTGAATAAGAACAAAACATTGTCAAAGGCTTCTGCTTGTGAACCAAACTGGCCACAAATAAAAGTATTTGTGGACCAAGGTACCACTGTAGAGCCAAAGCCATCCCAGTAGATAAATAGATGAACACTTCCCACAGTACGTTGCTGGCTTGGTTTGCTGGGATTAGGTAGGAGCCAGAGACAAGAAGGAAAGAAAGATGGAGGAGCCAGTTTCTTTCTTCTCTACACTGGACAATATCTCTACCAGAGCCAGTCCCACTGTGATTCCTGCTTCCATTGCTGTGAAAAGATTCAGAGTGGAGGAGTTGATGTCTTCATCCTCCTGCCCCTGACAGGAAACAGTAAAGGGTGTCTGCTCTTGCTAATCTCTGGTGGCTTCATTTGTCCCAGTCTGACTTCTCAGTTCATTCAATGCCAGTGTCTAAAATTCCTTCCTATAACATATTCTGTTCTAAATACTCAAGATGTTCCCCATAAGACCCTCAGGAATGAAGAGTTCAGCAGACTCTGAGCTTCTCAAGATCAAGAATATCTTAAAATTGCTTTGTCTACTGAACCTAAAGAACTGATACCTCAGGGCTGGAGATTTAGCTCAGTGGTTCTGGCACCTGCCTGGCAAGCACAAGGTCCTGAGTTTGATCCCCCATAACCACATATCACAGACCAGGCATGATGATAGCTCACATCTGTTATCCCAGCACTCAGGAGGCAGAGGCAGGAGGATTGCACTGAGTTCAAGGTTGACCTGGGTTACACAGTTCAGGTCCAGTCTGAACTAGAATGTGAGACCCTATCTCCAAAAAATAAAAAAAAAAAAAGAATTGATACCTCAAGAGAAGAGAAAAGGCAGGGTGATAGACAAGGAGGAAAGAAATGAACCATTAAGTTTAATGAAGTTACCTTCCTTTGCAGTACAAAGGAACTCCAGTTGGTCTTTTACAGTCTGACTTAAGCATGTAACATCCTGACCCATCGTGAGCATCAACTTCTTGCATGACTAGAAAATGATTAAGTTACCCAACAAGATGTGTCATGCCTGGTCAGTGGAGAGAGAACGATGTGACCTTCTCAGACTGTATCAGTGATGGGGGTGCACTATTGAGACATGGGGGAGAGTCCCAGCTACTCTGAGTTGACCAGAATTCAAAGAAGAATTAAGCAGCTGCTGAAATCTGGTCTTGGTCTCTCATTGTGTATACTTCCCTAATATGAAGATAAGCTCATCTATATCGCCCATGCTCTTAATGACAAAAGCCTACATTGTTTACCCCTGCAGGCCAGCTGGTCCCTGATCATAATCAAAGGTCTGATTATTAATACTAATGTTCTACTCATCTTATTTCATTTCTGCCTCAAAAATCATAACATCACTTTTTACCCCCAAATATATACAACTATAATTTGTCAATTTAAAACAAAGCAGCACAGGAGGAATAGCCAAACTAAACTACTGACGGTATGCAGTATGAAGTCACACTAAAGCCTTGACCCTCTGCAATGTGGGAGTAAAACATAAGGATCATGTTTATTCTGCATGAGCTTCCTGTCTACATTGTTTATATTTAAAGCAGTAAACATACTTGGAGGGTAGTGATGTAACCTGTAGAAGAATTCCTAAGAAATAGGACACAATTTCTGTAAATCAGAAGGGTACTCATGTGAAATTCGAAACCTGGGATGGGCACACTATCTCCCGGAGATCACAGCTTTATAGATTTGTGAAAATGTAGGAGAGGTTTTCAGGGACAGATCTGTGGTCTTTGTCCCATATTAACAGAGCAAAAGCATAAAAATTATATTGCCAATTGTATATCTCCAATTATTCAACTAGCAGATTTTTAAGTCTTCTTGGTCATAACCAACGCACCATGTTTTCAAAATCAGTGAATCATCCTCCTGTGTTGCTTTTGTACAACCTCCACTTTGCATTAGATGATGTGCCAATGTGCAATGGCCTCATTTGGACCTTTCCCAGGAACCACAGATCAGCGCAGGAGTCTGGCAGCCCATGGTCACTTCTGGAGCCATGAGTATCTCGGTCCATCTGAAGCCCATTTGGCTGCCAACTGGATTTGTGCCCGTCCTTCAGAGTCAACATGGTTGTTGGAAAGGCCACAAGATCCATGGAGGACCAGAAGTCTGGACCCTGCAGCTCCCTCAGCCATTCTTTTGAGAACTTCACTAAACCTTTGTGACTTTACACAAATGTAAGTACTACAAACCTCATTTCCTCATCTGAAAAGTGGCTCAACCACATAAGCATAAGAAACAAAAATTAAAAATTGTGCACCGAAATGCGCTTTTATTTAAGTGTATTGTCCCTAAGGAAGATATGCTGATTGGACCAGTTATCATCTGTACCTTTCATCATGTCTTTGTCTTTCTTTCATCCTTGTCTTTCTTACCTCTGAAACATGACAATAGTACCATATTTATCCTGAGTCCATGCCCTATGAATATGCTTTGATTGACTGGTAGACTACACAAAGATCTTTGGCCAGATTGTGGCAGATGGTAAACCTCAAAATGATGTTAGTGGTCATCATTAATAGAAATACTAAAACAGTTTACCTATATTTGTTGAGTACTTATTCTATGCAAAACACTTAAGAACATGTAAGTGGTACAAATATCCTAGCCTTAATAAAAGTACAAACACTTGAAAATAATGCTATGTATAAATAAAATGCAATAATTTAATAAGTATATTTTGGGTGAGGTGAATGATGCAGCATGAAAAATTGCAGACCAACCAAGACAGTACCAAAGAAGTTCAGAGCAACTGAGCTAAAACTTGGAATTGTCAGGGTTGGGCACACTGACAGCCTTTGGATATAGTTCACCTAGGATGAGAGTATGGTCCTGGCCCAGGCGGTTTTCTTCAAGGAAGGCAATTCTTGAAGGATCCTGGTCACCGAGAGATGCCGTTAGCTGCCATTAGTTTCTATGAGAGTCGGCCCTCTATTAGTGGAGGGTTGGAGAAGCTCAGCACAGCGCGCACCTGTGGGCCCCAGAAATGATTCAGAACCACCCTGATTGGCCCAGGGTCCTTCTGAGTGGAAGGCAGCTGGTTTCCACAACTCCTTCCAAGACAATTCTAAATCACCTCAAGAATGAGGGACACCTCCGAAGCATCCAGAAGGATGCTCCAAAAGCTGCTGTTCCAGAAGAGCTGCCTGACTGCTGCAGCAGTAGGACACTTAAAGATGGCCCTAAAGGCTGACTGAACCCCAGTCAGTCACACCTTGTCCTGACACTTCACTCACAAAGTGCTGGGGTGCTGGCTCCCATCCAGTCTGAAGAGAAAACTTGAGGCCCCACAAATGTCCAAAAAGGAAGAAGCAGGTGCCAGAGAGCAAGAGCAGTCTCTCTCTCTCTCTGTGTTCACAGAAGTTCAGCTTATCACAAGCAAGTTCCTTGAATGTAGAGACGCCAAAGGAGAAATTCTCTGAGTTTACTGGGTTTTCATATCTGGTTATATTTGATAAATTCTGATTTTTATCTGTATATTATTATTTCTAAGGATGTCCAGTTTGTCTCTGCTATCGCTTCACTGGTTTAGGTATGAGCTAAGAGACAAAGACAACACAAGATTGGAGATCAGAAAGAAATAGAGACAAGGTCCTGCGAGGTAAGAGTTTTCATAAACTCTTGGACAGATGTTTTAATTTATGTGGAATCACCACATCTCTATCCTTTTCTACC
The DNA here is from genome assembly GCA_004026965.1 of Petromus typicus. NCBI lineage: Eukaryota > Metazoa > Chordata > Mammalia > Rodentia > Petromuridae > Petromus > Petromus typicus. The sequence goes on along the minus strand of PVIR01018731.1, from coordinate 19,912 downwards.
TCTTCCCAGTCACCTAGAACTTATGTGTAGTTCAACTGATTTTCCACAAATTGGACTGCCTGCTTCCCCCACAAATACACACACCACTGGTGCTGAGTTGTAAAATCCTAGGGCCTTAGGATTGGAAGATATGTGAGAATCCCTTCTTCCAATTAAAACAACTACAGCATGAATAATTGGGTTTCTGCAGGGATGATTTCAACAAGGTTATGTTAGCTCCTTAACCTGCTTCTTCTCTCTCTCTCTCTTTCTCTCTCTCTCTCTCTCTCTCTGCCTCGGCAGCAACCATCTTCAGAAGCACATCTCTCCCTCACTCCCAGCAGAACATTTCTCACGGTGTCCAGATGCTGTTCACTCAGGTGGAGAAAGGAGTTCCCAAACACACCAGAACACCCTCATTCCCCAATTAAAGCCATTTCCACCCAAGAAACCTGCTCTTCTCTTACTTTACCTTGTCAAGTGTGCATCTCAGAAGCCCTTCCAATGTTCCATCTCCCTCTGAGAGTCGCTACTCTGCTATATCTTTTTTCACTATAGAATAAATTTTAGAAAGTTTATTACAATGCATATAAATATATGTTATATATAAGCAATGACTGGAAAATTTCAGATGCAAACAAGTGAGAAATCATTGATCAAAAGAAAAGCAGCATTCATCTGTTGTTTTTGCCCTCCCTTCTTCAGTAATAATGTGATTTTTAAAACAGTCTTGTCTTCATGGAACCCGAGCTGACCATGTGATTCAAGCAAGGGCAGCTCACTTCTGCTCCCCTAGGACTCGGAACCCTGAAGGAATCCATGTGAGGGTGGACAAGGGCTGAAAGCTGATTATCCCACCATCATTATTCACATCTATGAGGTACCTTTGACCGTGACCTTGTAGGTCCTGGTGTTAGAGTGTCCCTATCTATGTCCTGCCTATCTCTATGTTTCTTTAAATTGCTTAGCACTGTGGCCCGACCACGTAACCCCAACACGCAAAGAGAGACAACTGATATATCCTGGATAACATTCTTTGTGTGGATTAAAAAAAAAAAAACCTAGATGACAAATAAGGCAAGATGGCAGGTTTTATAGAGAGAAATTTTATTCAAAAATTGGATTAAACCATATAAACTAGTCGATAAGCCTTCTTATTGAACAAAATATAGTGAATATCTTGTTCTGAATGGTCTCCTTCCACCATCTGGATATTTTTGTTTTCTTTCAAGAGCCATAGAGTAAAGCTACAACCCAGCACTTCATAAATAAAGTCCAAAACACACTTCCCACTCTCCAGGAGCTCTCAGTTTGGTTAAGGACTTATTCAGAAACACAAACAATAATAGAAGAAAGAACTATGGACTTTTCCCTAAACAACTAAGGCTTTAAATGCTCCAGGCAAGAAACTCTGCAGCCCACTGCAGGCTTCCTTGCTGGAGTTGGCAAGAGTGGATGTCCCCCTCCCACGAAGGCTCTGCCTAATCACTCACCCCTCAGCCCCTCCAGCAGCAGCGCTGTTGTCGAGTCTGGCCCTCCTCTGATCTGTCACCACCAGGCAACGCAGCTCTTGCACCTCCTGAGATTCCTAATGGGATGGGGAGTGACGGGAACTGAACTTTGGTCCTTAAGAGTCCCCTGGCCTGGGAGGCTATCTCTAGTACAAGGGAGATTTCTGGCAGAATCAAGTCACACCTTGTCCCAACACTTCACTCACAAAGTGCTGGGGTGCTGGCTCCCATCCAGTCTGAAGAGAAAACTTGAGGCCCCACGAATGTCCAAAAAGAAGGAAGCAGGTGCCAGAGAGCAAGAGCAGGGACCGGAGCTGTGTGCAGGGCTTAGCGGTTCCCTGCACACTCTGGGTGGGAAAATAAATTACTGAATACAGCATGAAAGTCCCCCAACAAATTAAAAATGGAACGAGCATACAATACAGCAATCTCATTCTGAGCATAAATCCAAAGGAAATGAAATCAGTACATCAAAGAGATTCACGCTTCCCATGTTCATCGCTATACTTCACAATAACCAAGATAGAGAATCAAGCTAAACATCATCAGTGGATGAATGAATAAAGAAAATGTGACACATACCCACAAAGGAATAACCATTCAAACCTGTAGAAAGACAAACACCACAAGATTGCACTTATACATTGAATCTAATACTGTTCAACTCATAGAAGCAGAGAGTAAAATGATGATTGCCAAGGAACAGGGCCAAGGAGTTAGGGACAAGGGAGGAGATGACTGGGAGATGTTAATCAAAGGGGACAGAATTCATATAGACAGGATGTAAGTGCTGGACATCTATGGTACAGCTGGGTGACTACAGTTAACAATACTGCATCGCACACTTCAAAGTTGTATGAGAGTAAGAGGTGTGAAATGTCTCTATAAAAAATGACAAGCTTTGAGGTTATGAGAATGTTAGTCTGCTTCAGTCATTTCACAGTGTACACAAAGACCAAAATATCACATGTACACCATGAAGTGAATAATTGGGGCTGTTGATGGTTCCTGAATAAATCTGAGAAAGAAAATAAGAGGGCCGGGGAGTTAGCTCAGTGGTTCCGGCGCCTGTCTTGCAGGCGCAAGGGCCCGGGTTCGATTCCCCTGTGGCCACATAACAATACTGGGTGTGGAGACTCACACCCAGCAGCAACCAGTACTACATGCCATAGTGCCGGGCGTGGTGGCTCACGCCTGTGATCCCAGCACTCGGGAGGCAGAGGCAGGAGGATTGCTGTGATGTGACTTTGAGGCTGAGCTGAGGGCCAGCCTGAACCACAAAGCGAAACCTGTCTCAAAAAACCTAAAAAAAAAAAAAAAAAAGAAAATAAGAGATAGCAACTGATGGAGAAGGAACTGAGATACAAGAGAGTCCTCCCGAGACCCATGTGGGGCCCTTGTTCCTCTCCTCCTTTCTCAGCACCTGTCCCTCCACATGACCACCATCCAAAGTCTGTGTCTGACCCAGGGTAGAGCCAGGGTGTCTGGAATCACGCCTTCTGAGGACGTGTGATCTCCATGCCAGTTTTTGTCTTGAGCTGGAAAAACTTGGGAACCTTCTGTGACACCCCCTTTCCAGATAATTCTCTGGGAACCTTTGCTTCCTTAAAAGTGCAGAAAATTCAAATTCTATGAACTTTTAGGCCATTGTCTTCTAGATAGAGCTGGATCTGCCTTGTTGCCGAGACATCTGGCTTCAGGTCAGAAGAGTCCCCACTCAGACGCCCACTCTGGAGCCCTGCAGACTCTCAGAATGTCTGAGCTGCCTGGCCTGGGAACGGCAGCCCAGGGAGGAGGCTTCTCACAGTGACGGGGGCATTTTGTCTGGGGCTAAAGGTAGAAGAGGTTCAAAATCTAGCTGCGTGAACTTGGGACAATTCCTCCACTTCTTGTCTTGTATAATAGATGAGAAATGCTAAGCCCCGTTTTGCAGGCTTATTTTACATTTTCAGTGAGAGAGCAAGTATGCTTTCAGCACGCTGCCTGATGTGAAGCGATAGCTCCAACACTGTCAGCTACTCTGATTTTGTTCATTTTCAGACTGGCAAAAAGTCCAAAAAGTGGCGTGAGAAGGTCGTGATGTTTGACGTGTGCCTCCCCCAGTGTTAATGCCACAGAAAAACTCCGACCCCTAAGAAAATTTTTGCAGTGGTGGAAACATTTTCAAGCCTGCTCCAACCCATATGGTCATCGTGAGCCACATAGACCATTGAGTACTTTGTATGTACTTGGTATGATAGAGAAAGCTACATCAGTGCTTCAGTTCTTTTTATATTTAAGTTTAAATAGCTACATGGCCGTGACTAGTGGACAGTCCAACCTTAAATGATCAAGTAAGAGGGATGAGGCTTGAAGGAGAACTCCAGATCTTAGTTAAGAAGGGCAACTGCATCTCTCAAGCAACTGAGAGATCTTTTCCAAGAGCAAGGAACAGTCAAGGATGGCACTGGGTATGGCAAGGCTGTGTAGGAAAGGGAGACAGACTGGGAGGGCATCTAGGACGTTGCCCGCCAGATCCGTTCCACAGAGGGCCAGGCTCCCAGAAGCCGCACCGCACGGCCAGGGCAGCAAGGATGGGGTCTCTGTTTCCACATGTGGTTAATCTCCCGGGGCCAAGGTGACTGTTCCTGCTATCAGGCAGATTAACTGTATATTTATGGCCCTGTCTGGAGAGTCCAAAATAAGTCATAAACAGTTCCAAACAGCACACTCAGATCCTGTTGAGGGCCTGCTTTTCCTGTATACAAGAGAGGAACTTGTTATAAACTGCTAAAAAGCCTGCGGAGGGGAAATGGGGAAGGCCAGAGCCAGAAAAGCCCCTTCTCGGTAGGATGCAGCGCAGGGTGATAAGGAGAGTGAATCTCAAGCTTGAGACCAGATGCCCTCTTGGCTCCGCACTTGGGGCCAAATGAGAACGGTGAGATGATACAGGGAGAGAAAGATAACAGAAGAGGAGGCGGCTGCCAGCGGGGAAGCGCTTGGAACTGCTGTTCTTTTATCAGAAGCAGCTGTAAGTGACGGATTCAACCTCCAGTTTACGTGTCTGCTTGTTCTGCTCTAACTTGGGAACTGAAAGGCAAATCAAAAAAAAGAGAGATCTCGTTGGACTAAGAACTTTGTTCCTGAACTAATCAAGCAGTCTGCAACAGCTTCAAGAATGCTGTCGCTGAAGCTTCCTTTCATTAAGAAATTTTATAAGACAGCATTTGCAGTACTATTCCCAGTAACAGGATGAGACAATGCTCACCTAGACAATCACCCACCAGATAACATGTCAGGGCCCAATTTACATTGGATCCCCCCTTTTGTAATCTCCCTGAAGATAGTTGCCTCAAAAATGTTTGTATCATCAACCAAGAAATTCCCCTTCTAGGAGTTTATCCTAAGGAAAAAAATCTTAGATATACATAAACATGGATGCACACAGATATTTACAACAACAGTATTAATAACCAAAGAAAGTATGTAAATTTCCAAGAAGAGTTGGTACATTCATACAGTGAAATCTTATACAGTCATTAAAATTCATAATCTCAAGGATATTTAGCAACAGAGGGAAATGAGTGTTTTCGTGTTAGGCAAAAAAGGGAAGACTTGGAATTATTTGTAGCATGTGATCCTTGTTTTCATAGCTGCTCAGCTTTGGCTGTGGACATGGCTGTGTAGAAAGGGACAGAGAAAAATATTTCAGGAAGCTTATAGAAGTGATCTTTGGATAATGAAGTTAGGAGATCATTTTTACCTCCTTCTTTTATACTTTTCCAAAGTTTCTGAAATGAGGGTCACATAAAATCAAAAGCATCTCACATTCCACGCAAATACGAAGGACCAAGGGACACCTCCCCTGATCAGAATCACGTCTCAGGACTTTCTGGTCTGATTTTTTGCCTTTCTGACCCAGAGAACACAACAGTTAACTTCATTTACAGCCTCCTGGTAAATGTAAAGTCACTGCAGGGTTCCAGAAGTTTTCCTCAACACCACCTCAATATATTTTATTTTCCCCACAAGTACAAAAAGAAATGGGCTTCCTTCAATGTGTTTATGTGCTGGTTAAGTAGGAAGCATTTCTTCTCATGCCATTAAAGCGGTACAGATATTCTTTCCAAATTCCCAATTCTCATCAGTCATAACTAGCCCTTTGCCTGCTCTGAGCTGCTTTCCAATCTAGAAACAACAGAATGTGAATTCCCAAAGCCCAGAGACATCGTACTGGTCAGTGCCATAACCTCCATCACCTAAAATAGTGTCTGGTGCAAGAGAAATAGACGCTGCAGAAATACCAGCCAGGGGATATGGCAGAGAGGGAGGGCGGGGTGGGTAGGTGGACAACTGAATGAATAAGCAGAACTCTCTTCAAAATGAAATAAAATGAAAATTATGGGTAAGACACTGAGTCAAGTTCTATGCCTTGGAACACTAGACAATTTAAAACATATAATATATGTGTGTGTGTGTGTGTGCAGGTATATGTATATGTATAATATATGTATATATACACATGTGTATGTATATGCATGTGTATATATAGCATATATGTATATATACATATATACATATATACATGTATACATGTATATACACACATATATATGTGTGTGTATATACATATATATACACACATATACGTATATATGTGTGTGTGTATGTATATATATATATACACATATATATATACACACACACACACATATATGTTATTGGGCCAGGGATTTAACTCAGTGATTCAGGTGCCTGCCTTGCAAGCACAACATCCTAAATTTAATCCCTGGTACCAAAATATGTAAAATATGTATATTATCAATGCTTACTTTATAAACCAATAATCTGACTGAAAATAAGGAGTGTGAGCAGCACTCATTTCCTTGATTTAGCAAATTATCTGATTGCTTTGTCTTCTTTGAATCTTAGGTGTGTTTATTCAGTTAAATATTAAATTTTCTTCCCTAACTAGAATTGGGATCTGATTCATAACTACTGACTATATATTTTTCAGAAACTTGGGTTTTTTACACAAACTTCTCATCTAACCAAGAATTTTAGGGCTGATGACCTGGTTCTATGCATTGCTCTCTAAACACCTGAGGCCGCCAACAGGAAAACTCTGTGTTTGGCTTCCTCCTCCTGGTCCTCATAGGACTCCTACATGATGCTGCTCTGAAACACCTTACCTTGCAGTTTCCTCTTCATCCAGACACAAATATTGAACTCAGAGCTGCTTTGTAATTCATTCCTTTAAGTAAAAAGGAAAACACGGAGATGAGGTATATTTGATACACTCAGAAATAAATACTCCAAATAATCTAATTCACATAAAGCCTAATTTGGAAAATATAAGTATATTGAACTATTTATTGAAAGGGGCTTTGTGTAAAACTTGCATCAGAATATGCCCATTAGTTATTAAAAATGGGGGACAAAGAGATTATGTACAAGAAAGACTGTGAGGACTATGTTGTGCTCATTGTTTTACAGTTCAGTTTCATCTTTTTCTTTTCTGAGACAGGATCTGACTATAGTGCCCACCAGTCTCATTTTCCTGGGATGCAGTGATCTGTTCAAGTCAGCCTCTTGCATGCGAAGACTACAGATGTGTATCACCATGTGGGCTGGGATTAATGTTTTAATGTTAATTATCTAGGATAAAATATAAAGAATTCCACAGAAAAAGATGAACACCAAGATGATATTCCATCAACCAGCTTTTGAATATTCCCTGTTCTGAAACATCCTCTTTGTCAGCTAAAACCATTTTAGGTCAATTTCCCGGTGAGCATTTTTCACATTCAGGTTCAAAAACCAATAGTTACTAGTTATTTTGGTTTGACTTTCCATCATGCTTCTTTGTGTCTTCCAACAACCAATAAGCAAGCTGTTCATTCATGCCTCCGAAGAATTCTTGTTAATATCACTTCCCACAACTCCCCAGAATAAGTCAGAAGCGTGAAGTCATACATCATGTTTAGAGAAAAAGAAAAGTCTAGTGGTGTCTCTTTCACGGGATAACACTTCCTCAGTGCTGGGCTTGGTGATATTTCTTCAGGAAGATCTTCCTCCTCTGAACTGATGTCTTGGAACTGAGGACCTCCTGGCCAATCTTCCATGGTTTCACTGTTTTCGTCTTTATAGGTTTATTCTTTTACATTTTTAGAGTCTGAATCAAGAAAAAGGAGAACATAAAGCTGTGGGGCTGCTTGGCCACATCCATCAGGGCTGCAGTACTGTGGGCTCCTGTCTCGCTCTTCTCTCCGTCACACCCATTGCTCCGGGTGCGTCTGCTTCCTGCTCCCTCCTGTCCTTTGTCACTTGGAATAGTTCTGTCCAGTCCATTAGCAATGTTATAATAAATGGGTTGAGACACTCTCAGTAGCTTCTCAGTTTCCTCCCTTGTCTTCCGTTTCACTTTACCTTTTTTTTGGTTTATCATCTTGCGTTCTTTCCTAAGTGCCTCATTGGATCATAATATCTTTAGGGCTGCCAATGTAGCTCAGTGACACAGCACCTGCCTGGCAAGCATGAGATCCAGACTTCAATCCCTGATACCCCTCAAAAAAATTGAAATCTATGATATCCTTAAATTTCTTAGCTGTTACTGTTTCTTTGCTTGTGATGGTAAGTTGATGTTCCAAACTCTTTGCACAATACTCAGAGCTTTCTTTCATTCTGTAGCCAGCTCTTCTTCCTCCATTGTTTTCTTTCCGTTGACCTCTTCCTGTTCCTCTTCACTGTCACTCTTGAGAAATCCTGAGTCAACACAGAATCCCTTATCACTGCCAAGGTGCAGCTGTAAATCCATGAGCTTTTCTCCCACTATGCCCTCAAAGGGAGGTTTAATTTTGAACCTGTCACTGTCACCCACAGAATCAGAGGCCTCATCTTCACCACTGTCAAACCACCTCCCAGATGCTGCACCCAGCGATTCTCTCACCAGTTCCTCTCCTGAGTCGACGTTTCCTCCATTTCATTTCACCGTCAAAATCAAAGATGGTGTGAGTCAGCTTGAACTGTGCATTATACACCAGCTCCTTCTGTGCTTCTTTTGCTTCCTGTCATGACTCCAAGGCTGCTAAACGTTTCTGATTGTCTTCAGCAGGCTTAGCCTCTGCACCCAGACTTAAGGAATTACTCACAGAAAGTGAAAAGTCAGCCGTGCCTCTGGAGGGTTTCCCCTGGGAGTGCACCTGGTGGCTTCACACGAGCTGTGATTCTGCCGGAATCAGAATCCTCTTCCTCGAAAGCCTCTTCTGTCTGTTGGGCAACAGGGTAACTATCTCTATCATACCCTTGCTCGTAAATCTTTACACCAAGATTTAAGGATTTCTTTCCCTTCAAGGGCAACAGACTAGAAATAGGATTTGTTTCCCTTTTCTGAACTGCCTAAAGAGACTACCTGGTGACCTTGATCTCACAAGTGACCTGGCTTTGAGGCCAGCTGTGATTTAAGTCCCTTGTCTACTTTGTAGGTCAGCATGAAGTTAATTTGCTTGGTGAGCCATTAGCATAAGGCATCCCATTTTCTATGGAAGTGCTACTGAAATCTCCATGTTTCAAGGACTTGGTTCTTGAGCAGAACTTGGTTCATCCTCAGTATTATTTGAGGCAAAATTCAAAATCTTCTTCATTGACTCCTTTCTGAAGAGCCAGCCTACATTCTTACATGCCTGAAATTTTGGCTTTTTATTTTTTATCTTCCTGTGATTTCTATTTATGATAGGTGTTTTCTCCCCTTAAAAGGAAAGCCAGAATCTCCTCAGGACAAATGCACCACCTGCGTGTGTAGACGCCACCGGAAGTCTTGGGGCTCCTGGAAACTCTATCAAATAGATCTTGTGATGGTTTGTGGGCTGCTGGTCTCAGTATCTTCCAGAACCTCCAGATGACTGTCAGCCAACCACTCCAAATCAGCCAAAATGAGGAACACGGGACAGTTTTTCATCATGGCCTTATACTTTCTCTCTCTCTCTCTCTCTCTTTTCTTTTTTTTTTTTTTTTTTTTGAGATAGGGTCTCACTTTGTAGTTTAGACTGGCCCTGAACTCACTATGTAGCCCAGGCCTCCCTTGAACTCACAGCAATCCTCCTGCCTCTGCCTCCCAAGTGCTTGGCTTACACACATGAATCGCTATACCCAGCATTGTGGTATGTAGTTCCTGGGGATTAAACTCAGGACCTTGCACTTGCCAAGCACACAATGGAGTTGCTGAGCTAAATCCCCAGCCCAGTGTACTCTTTTTAATTTTAACTGAGTTTATTGGTACATTTTAGGCGGAACTTATGATCACATCCAGCATTGAGAATTTGCACCTACATATATCATATTTTTTTTCTTATTCCTTCCACCCCTCTCTCTATATATATAAGCTTTGTTTCTGCTTTTTCCTTCTCTTAGTTACCTTTCTTTCCTTTCCCCTGCCCTCCTCCAGTTCCCCTTCCCTTTGAACATTTTTTTCCTATTTCACAATATGAAATATACATTTTGGTCTCCATTCATACATTCAATTTCTAACAGAAAAGTGATTTGGTATCTACACATTTGTCCTATGTATTTCACTTATGACTATGGCCAAAAGGTTTATCCATTTGGTATAAAGGCCTCATTTATCTTTATTTTTCAATGAGTGATACTCCATTTTATTAAACACACCTGGACGCACACACACACACACACACACACGCACACACACACACATACACACACATACAGTCACACAGTCTTCTTTATCCACCCACCAGTGATGGGCTTTTGGGCTTATTTACCTATTAAAAACTGTGCCACTATAAACATGGGTGCATGTATGTTGTTGTGGTATAATGCTTTTAATTCATTTGAGAAGATATTCAGCAGGGAAATAGCAGAATCAAATGTGATCTCTAATTCTAGTTTTTTAAGAAATTTCCACACTGATTTCCATAGTGGTTGCACTAGTCTACATTCCTACCAACAGTGGAGAAGAATTCCTTTCTTCTCATAGCCCTGTCAGGATTTATTATTGATTAATTTCTTGATGGAGCTATTCTTTCTGGGTGAATTGAATTTTGGTGCTGTTTGCATGTGCATCTCTCAAATGACCAGTGATGTTGAACGTTTTTTCTTGTTTCTTTCCCGCTTCTACCTCATCTGATAAATGTCTGTTCACCTCTGATGCCCATTTTTGAATTGGGTCTTTAAATCTGGGGAGCTGATTTTTTAGTTCCTGATATATTCTATACAGCAGTCCTTTGTCTAAGAAACATCTGGAAAAAGTCTTTTTCCCACATTGTAGGTTGCCTTTTTGTTCTGTTGGTGGTCTCTCTTGCTTTGTAGAAACATTTTAATAAGATGAGATCCCAGTTGTTGATTCTTTGTGCTAGTGCTTGTGCTACTGAAGTCTGTTCATGAAGTCTGTTCATAAATTCTTCCCTAAGTCAATGCCTCCAAGAGTTCTACTGAACTTATCTTCTAGTAGATTTAGTGTTTGTTTTAATATTTACATCTGCAATCCACTTCAGTTTTAGTTTAGTACATGATGAAAGTTATAGGTCTATTCTTAGTCCTTAGTAGGTTGAAACCCCATTTTTTAAACACTATTTACTTAAAAGGCTATCTTTTATCCTCTGAGAGTGTTTGGTTCTTTTGTTAAAGATTAAGTGAATGAATATGTCTGGAGTTGTTTCTGCATCTTCTAATCTATTCCACTGGTCCTTGAGTCTGGTTCTTTGCCATTGTCATACTGTTTTTATTGTAGAGGCTTTGTAGTATAGTTTCAGGTTGGGGACTGTGATACCCCCTGCCATGTCTTTGTTGCCTAGAATTGCTTTTGTTCTTCTAGGTCTCTTCTAATTCCAAAAGAGTTTTGGGATTATTTTCTCTAGTTCTGTGAAATATACTGTTGAGGTTTCAATCAGGATTGGATTGAATTTATCTAATAGTTTTGAAGGTATGGCCATTTTCATTATCCTGGTTTTCCTACCTAAGGATGATGGATACCTTACTGTTTTCTGATATTCTCTTCAGTCTCTCTTTACGGAGAGCTATAATTTTGAAAATAGAAGTCTTTTACTTCCTTCATTAGATTGATTTCTAGATATTTCATTTTGGGGGATGCTATTGTGAAAGGAATTATTTCCCCCATTTCTCTCTCAGTGAGTCTGTTATTCATGTACAAGAAGATTATTGATTTTTGAGTGTTGACCTTGTATCTAGCTACTCTGCTGAATCTGGCAATTAAGTCTAGATGTCTTTTGGTGGAAGTTTTGGGATCTTCTATACAGAGTATCATGTCATCAGTAAATAATGACAGTTTAACTTCTTCCTTTCCTATCTTTATTCCTTTTATTTCTTTCTCTTGTCTAATTGCTGTCACTGATGTTTCCAGAACTATACTGAACAGGACTGGTGATGGTGGATATCCTTGTCTTGTTCCTGATTTTAGCCTGAAATATTTCAGTATTTGATCATTAAATATAATGTTGGCTCTGGGTTTTTCATAGATAGCTTTTATTAGGTTGAGACCATCTCTCCCTACCTTATTCTAGTTCAGTGAACTTTGTCAAGTGCTTTTTCTGCATCTATTGAGGTGATTACATAATTGTTGTCCTTGACTCTGTTAATGTAGTGTATAACATTAATTGATTTGTGCATGTTGAACCATCCTTGCATCCCTAGGATAAATTCAGCTTGATCAGTGTGTATGATCTTGATGATCTTCTGCATTCTTCCTGCCAGTGTCTTATTGAGAATTTTTGCACCTATGTTTGCTAGAAAGATTGGCCTGTAGTTCTCTTTTTGTTAAGTTTTTCTCTGCTTTTGAAATCAAGGTAATGCTTGCTTCCAGGGGTGAATCTAGGAGTATTACTTCCCTTTCAATTTCATTAAATAGTTTGAAAATTAATGGCATTAGTTCTTCTCTAAATTTCTTGCAGAAATCATCAGTGAAGCCACCTGGACCAGGACTTTTCTCTGTTGGTAAGATTTTCATTACATTTTCAATTTTACTGATTGATATTAGGGTGTTTAGAATCTTTGTATCTTCTTTGTTCAATTTGTGTAATTTATATATGCCTAGGAATCTATTCATTTCTTCTGTGTTTACCACTTATTAGAGTAGAGGTTCTCAGAGTATTGATTATCTTCTGGATTTCTGCTAAATCTCTTGTGATTTCACCCTTTTAATTCCTAATTTCTTGGATTGGAACCTTTTCTTTCATTTTTTGATAAAGTTGGCTAAGGGTGTGTTGATTCTATTCTTCTGAAAAAGAATTCAAATTCTATTGATTGATTTTTTGTATCATTTTTTTAGTCTCCATCGCATTGATATCTGCTTCATTCATTATAATTTCCTGCTTTGTATAAACTTTGAGTTTGTCTTGCTCTTCTTTAGCTCTAACCTTAATATTCAAAATTAGGTTGTTTATTTGAACTCACTCTGTTTTCCTAGTATGGGCATTCACTGCCATGAATTTCCTGCTTTCATTGTGTCTGATAAATTCCTGTATGTTGTATTGGCATTATCATGTATTTTCCATGCATCTCCTTGGTCATCTTTCATGTGACTATCTCCACATCAGAACCTCTCCAACTCTGCTGAACTGATTTTTTTAAGTCTGTGTTATAAATGACTTGGCAAAGGCCACCTACAAAAGGCCACTAGGCATATTGTCTTCCTGGTGGCTTCCATCTCCACGCTACCCATCCATATCTTCTTCCTTTATCCCAAAGAAGAGAAATAGCCAAGTAGCCTGATCATATCCCCAGGCCCAACCCACCCTCACCACACCGTCTTTCCCTACCTTATCACTTTGAATACTTGCTCCAGAGCTATTTGTCCTACTATTTGAGTCACAGTGTTCCTCTTTTCTACCTCATCTTCCTGTTGCTTAAAATGAATGACACGGAGTTGTTCAAGTCAGTACTACACAGAACAAAAGATCTGAGCTGCTGAGCCAACCCAAATTTCTGGCCCACAATACCAAAAAATATAGTGATTTTATTTTAGCCACTGATTTTATTTAAGCCACTGAGATTTGATGTAACTTGATATACCATCATAGATAACAGGAACACCTACCTTTAATCGTATCACTACACTCCACGAGGAGATAGCTTTCATTCATTTAGTCAGTGTGGAAAGGGAGAAACAGATTTCTCTTATAAACTTTTTAGAGTGAGAAATAACAAATTTTCTCCTCCTCCAACCCAAGAGTGGGTGAGTGAGCCAACCAAGCTTTGAATACTGAAGACTCATGGTTTCTCTGGCCCATAGAATAAAGATGCTTTCATTTTCCAGCAAAAGATAAGTGTTATCCTTTCTCAGCAGGCCACCATAAGAAGAGTTCATGTAAAAGTTCCAAACAGCCTCAGCTAAGGTCCTAGACAATGATCCACATCAAACACCACAGCAGCAAGGAGCAGAGCCTCTGAAGTGACCCCAGGCCTGGCTGCTGTCCAACTGCAGCCTCATGAGACCCTGAGTGAAACAAAACTACCCTGTTGAACCCAGAAAAACATAGCGCTATGGAGATCACTACAATAAGAAGCATTCTTTTATAACCCTAGGTTGGAATGCAATGTCATGCAGCAATACCTTTCCAGGACACAGGTCTTAACATTCTAAGTAAAAATAACCAGTTAGCTCTGTGAGGCAGGACAAGGAAGACACCAGGAGGAGAGTGACACACCTAACCTCCTGCATAGAAAAGCAAAGAATGTGAACTCTCTGGGCACAAAGGGTCACCTTAGACCCCTTTTAGGACTTCTGTGGGACAGATATACCATGGCTTTTAATGTCCCAACCTCCTGACTTCCAAGCACACCAACCTTTTGGTCACACTGTAACAAGGCTCAGGCTTTTCTGTGCATTAGTTTCCATTGAGGAAAATGATGAATTTAGAAATACCCTGAATGTAGAGGTTTAATCCTAAAGATTAGGTTCTAAATATTCTAATCTTTAAGCAGCTCACTTCTCCATGTCTGTATAGTATCCAGTCAGAACTCAGATATCAAAGAAAGGGTTTCATATACATCAGAACAGCCACAAACACTGTTGCTTAACGTCATTCTCCTTCTACCAATGAATCTAAAAATTCCACCAAGATATTTATTTTTTTACTATTGACCCTGTTATTCAGAATATGTTGCCAATGGTCTATACTTTGGGCATTAATTACTAACATCCTACTTTTTATTAAATAAAGATATAAAATGGCAAGTTGAAGCATATATATATATATAATATATATTATATATATATACATAAAGATATATAGAGATATATACACACACAAAGATATATATATGTGTATATATATACATATATATGTGTGTATATATATATATATAAATATATATATACACACACACACAAAGAGAGATATATAGATAGATAGATAAATAGACAGACAGATATGGAATCTTAAGCTTTCCAACATATAAAATCATGTAAACAGAAATTCTACTTGTTCTATTAATTTGGATGTATTTTATTTCTTTTTCCTATCTAATTGCTCAGGCCTAGGGCATCCAACACTAGGTTTGATGTAAATGGAAGCAGTGAGTACCCTTACCTTACTGCTGATCTTTGAGAAAGTCTGTATTTTTATTTTAACCCTAAGAATAATGATAGCTTTGGGATTTGTATATAGAGGCCTTTTTTAAAATATCTGTAATTTCTTTGCTTATTCCACTTGTGAACACCTGCAATTGTGGAGAGTGGTAGAATTTGATTGCTGCTTAAATTCAGTTCCATTCAGAGGGTTCAACCTTTCTAGATTTCCAGTTGGGCCTTTTCTTCATAAAGATGGATATGAAGGAGAAGCATTCTAATCCCTTTATTCACTCTAAATTTTTCTGAAAAATGTGGTATGTAAGAGTGCTATATTATTTCAGAGCCATTTTTACCATACATTCAGAAAAGGGGCCTATTAAGAGATTCACCTCAGTCAGCAAACGCTTGTCTTGGCCGCATTTACTTCCTGGGGGTTAGAATATTTGTTACACAATTCCAAAGACTGGATGGTTGTTGGCCTCACAATACTGCAGCTGCAAGCTGAAAAAACACTGAGTCCCCACAGGACAGCTACGAAAATACAAAAGCACTCCATCCATACAGGCAGAGTGACTAACGTGAGCCCCACGGGCCTCATCAAACATTTGACCCATTTTTTTCTAATGGGAGAAAAACCTTTTCTTATGAAAAACCAAATCTACAGGCTTAACAAATAAATATGATTCCTGAAAATAGAAACACTACTAAAGAAGAAAACTGGATAATAATGATATGACAAGTAGCTATTTTTGCCCACATACTTCCCTTACCTGAGGTCAACATGGGTAGAAATACACTGTCCAGTACACCACATGGACATTATGCCTTCAAACTTGGTTAGTGCAACTAAAAAACTAAACTTTTAGTAGGAAAATATAAAATACTAAACATTTTTAGTATCTGGAAGAACTTTGGGGTTAACTAATGGGATTATTGCAGACGTCTGCCTCACCCTGTGAGATCTCAAACTACAAGAATTACTGCACTAAGATTACTGGCCTTGAGACTTACTGGGACTTATTAGGATTAAAAATGTCTGTCCTGCCCTATATAATCTTCAACTACAAGGATTATTGTAGGACTGCCCTGTTCTATGCATGCTAGGATTATGAGTGTGAAGACTTGGTACCAAATAAAGGAATGGCAAGCGCAGGTTATGGGGCTCTTCTACTCCTCCTTCTCCTACTGAGGTATTTGGCCTTTGGCTGCCAGTGCTCAGAGTAGTGAGAGTTGAGCCCGGGCTCATCCTTTTTTTCCTCAAGGTTTTGGCTTTGTTGTTTGTTGGTTATTAATCCTTTAACTGTGGGACTATCAGGGCATTGAAGCTCACCACAACAGTGCTGGCTATTTCCTCTTCTCTGGACAACCACAAGTATCAATTATATCTTGAAGGGATAATCTTTAGGACATGTTAAGCTAAATAAAACTTATTATTGAAATTAATTCCATTCATGGGGGCCAGGGATATAGCTCAGTGGTTCCGGCACCTGTCTTGCAAGTGCAAGGGCCTGGGTTCGATCCCCTGTCACCACATACCATACTGGGTGTGGAGACTCACACCCAGCAGCAATCAGTACCACATACCACAGTGCTGGGCATGGTGGCTCATGCCTGTAATCGCAGCACTTGGGAGGCAGAGGCAGGAGGATCTCTGTGATGTGAGTTGGAGGCTGAGTTCAGGGCCAGCCTGAACTACAAAGCGAGACACTGTCTCCAAAAAAGAAATTAATTCCATTCTAATTTTTTTCTAGTTCTTTTAATGAGAATTTTAGTAAAACTACCTGTGTGGTCCATGTATTTCTGTATGATAGTCTTTAATTAAAGAATTACTTTAATTCTCCAATTCACTTTTGGAGTAGTAATCTAATCAATGAATGAAAGGCTCAGTGTCTTTATTCTATTAACTTCATGCTGTCTAAATAAATGTTGTTATGGTTTGTGTTTAGACGTCCCCCCAAAGCCTCATGCAGAGATGGAACTTTTTAACAGACAGTTGAATCTAGAATGTGTGATGCTAAGATGAAGGGCCAGTGCTTCTAAACACAGTGAGAGTTTCAGTACCACCCTAATCCCAGTAGTCTGGATGGTATAAGAGTGGTAGAACGACTCAGAAAACTCTCTCCACTGTTGCTCTTGCTACAACGTGAACGCCATGTTGTTTCCCTTCTGTGGTGTTCATTTTCCACCCCAGCCTCAGAACCAGCTTTTTATGGATAAAACCTCTATGAACTATCAGCCAAATAAGCTGCTTTCCTTTTAACATTGAGGATTGAGTATTTTGTCTCAGCAACCAGGGAAAAGTAACTAACACAGATGCAATATAGGATATAAGATAAAAATCAAGGACCACCCTTCAGAATCAGAGAGCCAATGAGTAGCGACTAAGGAAACCAAAATTTAGAATAGTAGGCTAAATTAGGAAAATGTGAATTATGTAAATGCAAAGAATACTCTCACTTAGCCAGCAAGGAAAGACAGATCAGGGAACAGTGGAAAAAGAAATTGTTCATGCTGTTCATTCAGTGTTTCTTTTTAACTGAGAGCCTATCCATAGACCAAACTGTACCACAGAGAGAGGCTTTAATCGGACTCACAACTCCTTGACCTACAGTTTGCTCACATAAACCAAACACAAGAGACAGGAGCATACCTGGATATAGCCTGAAGTTCCCTGTAAAGTCCACTCTCAGAGCACTGCAATATAGTCTCTATCCTTAGGTTCTGGATTTCATACTCAGGAGAAAGTAGGTCACCCAGGTGAGAGTTTGGCTGGATTTGATGTGAAGCCCTGACTCTGGATGAGTGATTAGTGTTTATCTCTGCTCAGCTTCCTTTGCCTCTTGATGAGAAAACTTGGAAGAATGAGAATGATGTATCCTAGTGATTCTTCTCTCAGCTTGTCAGGTGGCTGTCATTAAAGGAAAGCTTAAGCTTTCTTTTTTTTTTTTTTTGATTGAAATCTTTATTGGTACATTACATATATACATCATGATTACACTCAACAATGAGAACTTATACCAGTATATGACACAACTTAATTCTCATTTTTTCCTATAGCCCTACCCACCCTACCACCCCCACCCTCTATATACTTAAACTTTGTTTCCTTTCTTTTTTGTTTTGTTCTCATTATTTTACCCCTTCACTCCATTTCACTTTTGAGTATTTTCTATTTCACAATATATAACATACATTCTATAACTCATTTACATCTTTATTTTCTCATACCAAAGAAAAGATGTGACATTTACACATCTGTGACCTACTCATTTCACTTATGAGGATGCCCTCAAGGTATGTCCATTTAAGTATACATGATTCAAACTTATCATTTTTATGGCAGAGTAATACTCCATTCTGTAGAACCACAACTTCTTTATCAGTCTCCAATTGATGGACATTTGGGTTGTTTCCAAGATTTAGCAATCAAGATCGGAGCTGCTATAAACATGGGTGCACATATGTCACTGTGATATGAATCTTTTAATTCTTTTGTTCATATACCTAGCAGAGCGATGGTTGGGTCAAATGGTCCTAAGTTTTTGAGGAATCCAAATTGATCTCCACAGGGGTTATATTAGTCTACATTCCCACCAACAGTGGAGAAGAGTTCCTTCTCCGCAGCCTCGCCAACATTTGTTGCTGGCTGATTCTGAGATAGCAGCCGTTCTTTGTGGAGTGAGATGAAATCTTAATGTTGTTTTCATTTGTATCTCTCGAATGACTAGTAATGTTGAACATTTCTTCATATGTTTCTTAGCTACTTTTATTTTTTCCTCTGAAAAGTGTCTGTTCATTTCAGATGCCCATATTTTATTTGGGTCTTTAAGTTTAGGTGGATTGATTTTTTTAAGCTCTTTATATATTCTAGATAGTAGCCTTTTGTCTGACAAATGGCTGGTAAATATTCTGGGAAGACGGCAGAAAGGTAAAAGCTGGAGACCACTGCCTCCCTATAAATTGTTCTTAAGCCTGAAAACAGTAGTTTGGTCAAAAAGAAAGGACAGCAGAGAAACCTAGATCAAAGAGATCAGAAGCAAATATCCGTTAAGGCCAAAGAAAGAAGAGCGACCTAGGGAACTGTCTATCCCTTCTTCCCTCTCCCCAGAGGAGGAGGGGCGGCTGACTCTGCTGGGACCACACACTCAAGCTTAAGCTTTTTTGTGTAGTCTCCGCGGCACTGGGGTTGGAAGGCCCAGAGTAGGAGGGTGAGAGCACAGTCACCACGCAGACTCTGGGGAGGTTTCAGTGAATGCTTCTGGTTTATTGAGGGTTACATAGGCTTATACAGAGCACAGGGAGTGGGCGTGGTTATGAGAGTATAAGGGCAACAAGGCTGTAGCTGATTCCTGGGGCACAGGTTTTTTACCTTTTATGGTTAGCTCTTGGCCAAGTGAAGGAGACATGACTAGAGGAGGAACAGGAGGTCCCCATGTGGCTATAGGCCAGTTTCTATGCACAGGAGTGAGTGTGCTCAAACTCCTTGGGTGTCTCCTAGCTTGCTAGGAGATATATATGTGGCATACTTGACCCAACCAGACTTGAACTTCTCCTTCATTCTTGCTTTTCTTTTCTCTAGAAAAATAATTAAACCGTACCATTAACCCAGAAAGGTCTTTTGGCTGTATTAGTTATGATATCTTGTCCCACTTACGCTGTCATTGTATTTGACCCATAATCAGAACTGAGGGTCACCATGAAAGAACTGCCTGGTTTAGAGAAGGACTAAGACTTGTGAATTTTGATTACTGAGCAGCGTTAGCCACTTCTCAAGAATGAAATTTCAGTAGAGTCATTTACTCTTATTACTTAAAGGTTAATGTGCATGTTTTAGAAAAGTAATCCTGGAGGTAGTATAACACAAAAATAAAGAGAACTTGGGGGGCCGGGGATTTAGCTC
>PVIR01018730.1:0-32988 GCA_004026965.1 Petromus typicus | reverse complement strand
TGCCACCCCAGCGCCCATCTACGGCGTGACCCTGAGATCCCCGTGCTGGGCAGGCGGGGGGCGAAGCCGCCATCACCCCCGGGCTGGGAGCAGCGCGAACACTAGCGCCGGGCGCTCGGAGCTGGCGCGGGATGGGCGTGGCCGAGGGGTTCAGGGGCCAGCGCCCGGCCTGGCGCACGGGGCAGGGGGTCACGGGTTTTGGGGGCTGGGGAAAGCCGATGTCTGCCCCACAGAGAGGAGAGAGAGACGCAGGCCGGCTTGCCGGACAGGATCTGGCCGGTCACCGGGACGATCCGTCTGCGCCACGGAGAAGGGGCAGTGCAGACAGGACTAGCTTTGGGGTCTCGGAGGTGTCAGGCTCGAAGTGGGGCCAGAGTGGCGGGGCCTCAGGACAGGAGAGCCCGGGTCACCGCGTCCTCTTTCTCCGAGCCTGATCCCACTCCCCGGAGGCTGGGCGGCGCCCCGCCATCTGTGCCCAGGGCGCCGGTCAAGGCCGCGCCGGCGACGCCCCGAGGCTGTGGCTCGCACGGTGGGAGGGGTCCCCGCCCCCCCGGAGTGCGGTGCGTTCCCAGGCAGCTCGGGCTGGGGGCCTGGGAAGGGGAGCTATTTTTAGAATATTTGGAAGAGAAAGGGAAATTTAAAAAAAAGGATGGAGGCCCGCAGGGACCTCCCAGCTGCCAGAAGGAAACCCCTCAGCCCCAGGCCGCAGCAAAAGGTGCGTGGGCGGCCCGGGAGCAGGGAGGGGGACCCCAGGGGACCCCGGGGCGCCCCGCTGCGGTCCCGGAGGGAGGGGGGGCCCCCGCAGAGCAGCCGTGACCCAGGGCTGGCCGCTGTCTTTGGTGGGCCCGGCTCAGACAGGAACCTGGGCGGCCAAGGTCACCACCACGGTTTCCTGCGGGTCCCGCAGCGCCTGGCAACCTGGACCCCAGCAGCCGCAGGACTGTCCCTCAGCCCGGTGACCTTCAGCCGTGGCGCTCCGAAGGGTCCCGAACACCCGGGGGAGGGGGCGTCCCCCGCCCAGCGAGGAGACGCAAGTTTCTGTGCTTTGTGTCCTGGACGCCGCGCTCCCCCTGCCTCGCGGAGACCCTCGAGCCCGGGCGCTGACACCGGAGGCCCTGAGCCCCGGGGGCCGAGCCGCCTCTGGTCCCCAGGGTGCGCCGGGCCGGGCTGGGCCGGACTACGCTGGGCAGGGTGGGTGGGGACCCCGAGTTCCTGCCTCCCTCCCTGGGCTCCGCCTCCTCCCTGGAGGCCGGATCAGCCCGGAGCTGGAGGACAGCGCCCTCAGTGCAGCTCCCTGCCGGGGGCTCGCGCTTCTGGCCTCAGTTTCCCCAGTTGTAAACTGCGCCTGGCTCTGCCACCGCGGAGGCCCGCCCAGCCCGGGAGCCTCTCGGATTCGCTGCCACGGCCCTGGGGGGGTCGGGGCGGGACGGAGGGGCTTCCCCTCCCCTCCCCTCCCTCCCTCCCTCGCCTCCTCCTCCTCTCCCCGCGCGGTCGCCGCCTCCCGCCCCGTGCGCGGCCGTGTGCTCGGTAGCGCGGGCTCCGCGGCTGGCACCTCCGGGTGAGTGGACAGCGGTGGGGGCGCGGGCGGGGGTCCCAGCCCGATCCCCTCCACCCCGTGGGCGGGGTCGTGTGTGTCCCTCGTGCCTCGGGCTGGGGCGCTCACATTCCCTGGAGGAGGGGGCGGGGACCTGGGACTCCCCTCAGTGGGGGCTGGGCTGCCAGCCCGAGCGCCCTCCCTGTCTTCTCCGTGTGCTGGGGATTCCCTGGGCTGTCCCTCTGCGGAGAGGGGGAACCCCCAACCCGCCGGCCACTCTGCAGCCTCCATGCGTTCTCCGCACCCCCAGACGGGAGGGCAGCTGAGGCTTCAGAGGGTGGTCAGTGGCCCAAGGTCACCGGGTGGCAGGGGCGGGCGGGGGGTCCCCTGTGGGGCGGGCTGCTGCCTGCCTCAATCTCAGCAGAGGGGCGAGAGCTGGGGGAGCCCCCCCCCCCGCCCTCAGTGCCATCACCAGCCCTCTCCCAGGCTCCAGACCTCGCGTTTCCTTGTCCTCTCCCAGGCCCTCTCCTCCCTCGGCCTGGGGGCAGCAGAGACCCGGCCCAGGGAATCCTGGGGGGCGGGGCGGGAGGAAGGAGCCGCCCCGACGCGTCTCTAGCGCGACCTTGGCGCCCCAGGGCCCCAGCCCGGTCGCCCAAGTTCACGGCCAGGCTCCCCCTCCCAGCAGGGGGGCTGGGAGGGGCATGTGGGAGACACTGGAGGCGGACAGTGCTGGCGTCCAGCAGCCGGGCGGGACGCGGCTCCTTCCGCAGGGCTCACCAGGGCTGCCCAGGACAAAGCCTCAGGTCTAAGTTTCCTGGCATCCAAGGTGACCCCGGTCGCGGCGGCTCGGGGTGCAGAGCGAGCGCCTCCAGCTCCTCTCACCCTCCGCGGTGCGCAGGTCTCCAGAGAAGAGCCGGGGAGAGTGACCGGGACAGGCCGGAGACAGCAGCTCGGAGAGGAGACCCCTGCGCCCCGGGGTGAGTGAGGCCACGCTGGGGCGCCAGTCAGACAGCCCGATCTCCGGGAGCGCCGGCCCGCGGGGCAGTTAGCGATGAGCGCGGTACTGGCCGCAGCCCTGGGGGCCGTTTCTTCTGTCCCTGGACACACAGAGGGCGGGTGCTGCCCAGCGTCACGCCCCGGAGGGCAGCGTCCACACAGGCGGCTGGCCGCACAACCTTCTCCTCTACTCCTGTCCCCACGAGCGCTGACAGACCTCTGGAATAAATGAGGGGCTGCTCATAGGATTGTGGTGGCCAGTCCACCAACAAAGCCCAAACCCCTGGTTACCGTGCCAGCCCTGTGGGGTGAAGAAAGTGACATGCACTAGGAGGAAAGGACGTGGTGTGGTGTGTTAGTACCCAGGGAAAGCCTGGCATGCTGGCGAACACCTGAAACCCAGCCACTCTGGAGGCTGAGGCAGAAGGGTCCCAAATTCTAGACGTCTCCATCTAGAAAACATAGCAAGGGAGGCCTGATTCAAAATTTAAAAGTGAGCTTGGCATGGTGGCGCAGGCCTGTGGCCCCAGCACTAGGGAGGCTGAGATTGGATTGTCTTGAGTTCCAGACCAGCCAGAGCTACGCAGCAAGAACCTGTCTCAAAAAAACCAACACTCCTCCCCCCCAAAAACCCTCAAAATTTAAAAACGAGGGAGCTCCGTGGTGGAATGCTTGGCTGGCATCGTGAGGCCCTGAATTGCCTCTCCACTACCAGAAATGAACAAAATATAAGAAATGAAAAGAATAAGCCGGAGAAGGAAGAGTCTTCCAGGTGGGTAGAGGCCTCTCCCAGGAGGCGACTGTGAGCCAAGACCAGAAGCGGCCCCCCACTACAACATGGGTAAAGGTCTTGTGTTTGGAACAAATTGGCTTTTTTTTTTCTTTTTTCTTGTGGTGCTGGGGATGAACCCAGGGCCCTCACACTGAGCTGAACCCCACATCACTGCCAGCCTTTTTCTTTATTTTTTGAGACAAGGTTTTCTGCCAAGTCACTGAACTCTCCAGGCCAGCCCAAACTTGGAATCCTCCTGCCTCAGCCTCTCAGAGTGCTGGGACCACAGGCCCGAGCCGCCACACCTAGCTGAGTCTGGCATATTTGAGAGTGATGAGGAATGTTTGTGGGACAGGAACGGAGTGTACCAAGGGAAGAGAAAGACCCCAGAGGAGTGGAGAAGGTGGCGGGGGGAACTCCGGGGCAGGAGGCGGGCAGCGAGGAGCCACGGAGGGTTCGGGAGCGGTGTGGCCTGTGACGTTCAGAGTCCCAGTGGCTCCCATGGAGCACAGGGACCATCAGGGCACGAGTGGCGGTGGCAGAGGCGGTGACAGAGAAGCAGCCTGGGCTGGGGCCAGGACAGGGTCTCAGGGAAGGAGAAGGCTGCAGTGGGCAGTGTGGCATGGAGGAGTGCTTCAGTGACCGGTGCTGTGCCAGGGCAGGGCCCGGAGGAGGTTGCCATGGCCCAGGTGCAGCTGCGCAGTCTCCCTGTTCAGAGGCGGTGGGGCCGCCTGGAGTCCGTGAGCACTCGGAACTGGGGCTACAAGCTGGGCCTGATGCACACACCTGGAATCCCAGCGCTAGGGAGGCTGAGGCAGGAGGATCACCTCAAGTTCGAGGCCAGTCTAGATTACATAGCAAGACTCAGTCTCAAAAAAAAAAAAAAAGACAATCAACCAAATAACTACAAACAGGTGGCTTGAAGCAGCAGAAGGTGTCCTCTTATTATCCCAGAGGTGCGAAGCCCAGGATGCATTTCCCGCTGCAGCCCCCCAGTATCTGAAAGCCTCTGGGACTCCAGGCATCCCTTAGGTCCCTGCCGTGTCACTCTGTACTGCCCCCTGATTGTCACCTGGCTCTCTCTGTGTCTCTGTATTGTCCCACGGCCTTCCTGTGGACACACTCTAGCTGGGCCCAGTGGTGTGCACCTATGTGCCCAAATACCCGGGGAGGCTGAGGCGGGAGAATTCCAAGTTCAAGGCCATTTAGGGTGAACTTCTCTCAGAGAAGAACAAAGGGCATGGGATTCAGTACCCGGTACCACAAAAAAAAAGAAAGAACGAACGTACCTTTTGTGAGGTTCAAGCCTGCCTTGCCCATTGTAGTTTTCATTTTTGTTTTGTTTTTGGAGGCAGGATCCTGCTGTTATGCAGGCTGGTCATGATTCACAGTGATCTTCCTGCCTCAGCCTCCCAAGTGCTGGGTGACAGGCCTGTGCCGTCAAGGCCTTCCGGCTTGATCTCTTGATTTAGCTCTATCTGCAAAGATGCTGTTTTCAACAAGACCGCGCTCTGCAGTTACGTGGCGGTGCTCAGATTTGGGGGGACACTGTTCAAACCAGCTACAGAGCAGGACACTGTGTTTCAGAGTCCAGCGGTGGACTTACGGTGGGGAAGGTGGCCTGGTGTTCTCCCCTGAGTGTACAGATAGAGGACAGAAGTGGGGGACAGGACAGCACAGGACCTCGGCCTGCAGTCCCAAGCAGCCCAGGGTCACCCGCACCCCACCCCGTGGTCCCTCGCATTCTCCCATCCTACCACAGGGCCTTTGCACTTGCAGCCCTCTCTGCCTGGCTGTCCGGCGCCCTGCAGGCCTGGCTTCCTCCCTCTGAGAAGTTCGCTGTTTGTCTGTCTGTAGTGCTGGGTCTTCTCATTGAGCTACACCTTTAGTCTTTAATTTTTTTATTTTGAGTTATAGGCCGAGTCACTAAATTGCCCAGGTAAGGCTCTGACTTAGGATCCTCCTGCCTCAGCCTCCTGAGTGCTGAGATTACAAAGGCTACACTTTCAGGGATCATTTCTGTAGTGTGTGAGTGCTGAGGGCATGCGTCACTCACAGGCTTGCGTCAGCGCCTCTGTTTTTACATTTTTTTTTTTTTTTTTTTTTTTTGCGGTCGTGGAACCTGGGATCTTGCACCCCGCAGGCTGCAGCCCAACCTATTTCAAGATTGTCCCCTGGAGAAGGCGCTGTAGGCAGAGCCGCTGGAGGAGGCCCCCAGGGTGCTTGTGCAGCAATGAAGGAGGGGTCCTGAGTGAGCAGGAAGAGGTGGCACTCTCTTCCCCGAGGCGTGCGGCTCCCTGCAGCAGCCAGCCCCGCAGCCACGGATGCAGGGTTTCAGTGGCTCCTGGGTGGTGGTGCCAGGGGTGGCCAGGCCCAAGCCGCAGCCCCTGGGCAAGGGAGATGGAGGTTCCCGGGAGCCTGCAGGGGGGTTCCAGGCCAGCCAGGAGCTTGGGGCGCAACCTAAGAGCTTCTCCCCAGCAAAGACTCCAAAAGACCAAGGGGCGTTCAGAGCCAGGCCGGGGGTTCTGAAGCCTGGGAGCTGTGGCTGGTTCTCAGTGCTGTGCAAATGGCCGGGGAAGCTTGGAATTCCCGCTCTTCGGGAGGCTGAGTCAGGAGGGTCCCAGGTTCACCTGGGGCGGCATCTTATCCCTTTCTCAGAATAAAAAGTAAAAAATGCTAGGGGTGAAGCTTAGTGCAGAGGCTGTGGGTTCCATTCCTAGAGCCAGTTAAAAACTGAAAGGGGAAAGAGGTGAGAGTATGAGGGGAGACAGGAGGATGCCGGGGCTGGTGGAGGCGCCTCGCTGCTGCTGGTGGCTGGGCCCGGGCCTCGCGGTGGCAGGAGGCTCCTGAGCCTCAGCCCTGGGCGCTGTCACTGCACAGTGAGGCTCTGGGGTGGGCTGGGTCCCCTGTGCTGCCTGGCCCCCGCGTGGCGCCTGGCCCTGCCCCCACACTCTGCGACCATATCCAGCCATCGCTGAGCGCACAGAGGGCATGAAGCAAACAGCTGGACCGCGGGCCGGAAGGGCAGGTGTTCCCGACCAGGGCCGAAGCTCAGCACCAGGAAGAAGACGGATGGGGGGCAGGAGGGGAGCCCCCAGACCGGGGACAGAGCTGAGATGGTCACCCCGGCGCTGCTGCAGGGTCAAGCCTCAGGAGTCCCCACCTCATCCCCCAGGGTGCCGTTAGGGTTGATAGATGAGTTCCAGGCCGAGGGGTTTTCGGAGTCTTGGAGCAGGAGCCCTGTTTCGGAGCCACCCCTAGTTCTGGTGATGGCAGTTTCCTGCGGCTCCGCTTGCCATTCTGCCTGAGCTGTTTTGGGGTTCAGAACGAGGGTCCCTGATGCGGGCCGGCATCTCCCTCACCAAAGGTGGCCTCCACTGTTATACGGAGCCGCCACTCCCCTACTTGCCCGCAGCCTGCTCCCCAGCTCTGAGCAGAGCCCCAAGAGGTCTTTTGGGGGAGCCCATTGGGTCACACGGCCAAGTTGTCCTTGTGGGGCACAGCCCCCAGCATGCAGGGTTGAGGGGCAGCTGAAGTTAGAAAACTGTAGAGGAACAAAAGGTAGCGAGGGGTGCCCGGGACGGCTTTGCTGCGGTCACCCCCACGCCAGTCACGCGGGCGCACACGCCGGGGAGACCAGGCACGCGCCCGGGGAGCGAGCAGGCGGCGGGAGCGTGGGGTCTTTAAATGTGGGCGGGCCCTGCGGGGTCGCTGGGGGCGGTGCCTGCCCGCGCTCAACCAATCGGAAGCGTCTCCCGCGCTGCTCCGCCCCCGGTTCCCTCCCGCGGGGCGGGCGCTCGCCCCCCGGCCCGGCCCGCACCCTGGGCGGCGGGGGATGCGGCGGCCGCCCCCGGGCCCCGCGCCCCGCCCGGCGCCCTGCCTCCCGCCCGCGCCGCGGGGACCCCAGGCGCTCGAGACCCTGGCGCCTCCGGCTTCGCGTCCACAGGTACGGGTGGGACGCGCGTGGAGCCCCCATCCGCAGGCTGGGGAGCGGGGCGCGCGTGGGCGGAGGTGCGGGTCGGGGACCCGCTCCCCGGGGCCTGGGCAGGTGCGGAGCGGAGTCGCCAAACTCCGCAGCGCGGGGTGGCGGGGGAGCCTGACTTGTGGGGTCGGAGGCAGGGGCTGGCTTGGGGGTCCGAGTGGGGGCGGCCCCCATGTCCGACCCCGGGATCCCGAGATCGGCGGAGCAGCCGCTTCCCCCGGCGCAGGTCCCGGTGCCCAGGGCGGCAGTGTCGCCGTGTCCCCGCGGGGCCGCAGGCGCGAGGGGCTGCTGGCCCGGAGCCCGGGACGGGGACCCAGGCGAGCAGTCTAACTGCGCCGCTGCCGGGTCCCCGCCGTGCCCGAGCTGACCGCAGCCGCCAGGCCCGCGGCCGCCGGTCGCCGCAGGCTCCCAGCGCCCAGAGCGGGAAGGCAAGGCCGGCTCCGCCTGCGGAGTTGAGGACGGCGGCCGGCGCTGTCGAGGGTCACCGGGACGCCCCAGCCCCGGGGCACACGCGGCCTTGGGTGCCCTGGCTCGGGACCCAGCAGGCCCGGCGTCCCGGGAGCTGCTGCCGTGTCGGCGCCCGCTCTGCCTGGCTCGGGGTGCAGGTGGGGCTGTGCCCCAGGACGGACGGCCAGTGACACTCCTGACCCAGTTCTCGCTCTGGCAAGGGCCGACTGTCACTCCACGGTGTGGAGGCTGCTCGGGGTCGCTTCTCAAAGGCGCTCCATAGGAGGCGGCGGTTCTGCTGCACGGGACACGGATAGGCCTCGGCCTCAGCCGGCCTATCATTTGGGGAGTTCGTTTATGTTTGGTTCGGTTCGGTTTGCGATAGAGTTGGCCTCAAACTCTCGGGGACCCTCCTGCCTCAGCCTTCCAAGTGCTGGAATCCACCTGCACCCTGGGCCGGCCCATTGTGTCAGAAGGGGTCCTGCTGGGCTGCGGGGTGCTGGCCAGGTTCTTTCTCTTCTCACATGCTGTGGGCTGGTGAGCAGAAGAGCCCCCTGCTCCTTGCTTTTGCACTGGGGGTCCCATGGTCTTCCAAGTTCTCCCAAATAGTGTGTTTCTTGGGTGTCATGGCTGACCCCCACCCAGCCTTCGGGGAACAGGAATCCGGTGGCAGACACAAGTGACGACAGGGTACTCCAATGCCAACATGGTCACCAGAGCGTCCCTAACCCACAGGTGCCCTTCAGCAAGCTTGGAACCAGGGGTGCCCCCGCCCAGGACGCACGCACACGCACACGCACACGCCCCAGGCAGCCTTTAGAAATGGCCGTCCCTCCTCTGAGGAATCTCAGCGCGAAGCAGCTCAGTCCTGTGTCCCTCAGAGGTCAGGGAGGTGACGGCCGCTTGGCGTCCCTCCGCTCCCAGCCTGTGGGCCGGGCACTCGCTCAGCTCCTCCGTCCTGCTTGCGTGACCGTGGGCAAAGTGCTGTCCCAAGAGCTTGGTCTCTCGTGTGGGCAGTGACAATGAAGCCATCACCTGCCCCTCGGGCAAAAGGGTGGCACGTGACAGTCCCCGTGGAGGCTCAGCTGCTCACAGGGTGGGGGCTGCCCTCCGTCCGCCCCTCCCCCACAGCCTCCCTACCCAGGCACCTCAGGATGCCCTGCCAGCCCTGCCAGGCAGCGGAGCACGGCAGATACGCGGCTTGGCGGCGCTGGGTAGCTGAGTCACACCCTGGGTTGATCTTTCAGCCGCGTGTCCTGGAAGGTCATTCCCAGCGGCCCTCGCCTGTGCGCCCGCTCCGGGCCGGCTGTGGGGCCCGCACCTCCCGCCCGTGCCCTGCGGGCTGCGGGGCTCCTGTCCCGGCCCTGGAGCAGCCAGCGGCCGCACTGCGTGTGTGGACGGCTTTGAGTGTGTGTGGGGGGAGGATCGGTGAGGTCCCCACAAAGTGCTGGGCCCGGGCAGGCAAGACTCCTAGGACAGGAAGTTCGGGCTGGCAGGGTGACCCACTCCTGTAATCCCAGCCACTCCAGAGGCTGAGGCAGGAGGATGTCAAGTTCAGAGACCCTGTCTCAAAATAAGTTCAAATAGGGGTAGAGACTTGTGGAGCATGCTCGGCGTCCTGGCTTCATCCTCAGAGCACAAACATTAAAAATAAAGCAAGCTGGGCGGTGCTCAGCTGAGAAGCTGGGCCTTAAACACTGTGAGGTACCCCGATAACGGAGCATGCCCGGTTTTGACAGTGGAGGTGAGGACCGGAGATGGCATGGTCTTGGGGCTGTCCCCTTCCAGCCCTGTGCCTCGGTTTCACCTTCTGTACAAGTGGCAAATCCAGGTCCCCCTTCCTGGGGTCTGGAGCTTGCCAGGCCCCGAGGCAGCTCAGGGTCTTTGAGGCCACTGCCCTGGCCCGTGATGCCCCCTGGTCACCACCTGTGGCTGCATATACTGCCTGCGTGCGGGTGTGCGCATGCGCGTGCGGGTGCAGGAACCCAGCGCTTCACACTGAGCTGCATCCTAGCCCCTTTTCATTTCTGTTTTGCCAAGTTGCCCGGCGTAGACTAGAATCTGGGATCCTCCTGCCTCAGCCTCCCAGAGTGCTGGGTTACAGGGTATGCCACCACACCCAACTTGTCTCCTTCTGTCTTTTTTAAATGTTATAGTAAGCTGAGCATGGTGACACATGCCAGTAATCCCAGCACTCGGAGGCTGAGGCAGGAGGATCACCAAGATTTCAAGGCCATCCTAGGTTACACAGCGAGGCCCTGTCTCAGAAAACAAACAAAAAAAAATGAATAAAGTGTAGAAATAAAATCAGTTTTAAAAAAGAAATGTATAATAAAAAGGAAAACTTGCTACACTGACTATTTTATAAGCAATCTAAGATAATGGTTCTTCAGGCTTTATTTTTTTTTTAGTACTGGAAATCGAACCCACGGCCTTCACACTGAGCTGTATCCCAGCACTTTCTTATTTTCAGGCAGGGTCTCACTAAATTGCCAAATTGCCCAGCTTTAGTGGGGCTTGGTGGCGCACACTTGTGATCTTGGCACTCAGGAGGCTGAAGCAGGAGGGTCACTGCAAGTTTGAGGTCAGCTGGGCTACCCATCAAGTTCAAGGACAGCCCTATATGATGAGACCCTATCTCTAAACAAATAAATAAAATCGTGCAGGCCGGGCTTGAGCCTCCAGTCCCTGGCCCAGCCTCCTGCTGCTGGGATGACAGGCGCACACCACCACCCCGCCCGTTCTCCCTACTCACTGTGGCCTGGCCCTGCTCAGACTACACCGTCACAGCCTGCTGGTAGCTTCCACCTGGCACCACTGGGCGAGGGCCACCTTGTGCCCTGTATGCTTCTGTGGGACAGAGCCTGGGTCCAGGGGCGTCTGGGCCACGGCAGGTATGGGTGGGTCCGGAAAGGACAGCCCTGGGAGCTACGGCAGGATGTAGGGAGGGGAGGGCGCGGAGCGGGTGTTTCCTAGCCCTCCTGTGACCAGACGCTTGTGTCCCTGCAGGCCAGCTGGGGATCCACGCCACCGCGCCATGCTTGGCCCCGCGTGGCCTGCCGCCAGCCCGGCTGCCGCACCCAGGTAGCCATGAACGGCCATAGCCACAATGGCAGCGCGGGGAGGCCCCTGGGCAGCGACCCCCCGGACCCTGAGGCTGGCCGCCCCGCGCTGCCCCCACACAGTCCCGGCCTGCAGGTGCTGGTGGCCAAGGGCGAGCCGGCCCAGCTGTCCCCCGGCAGTGTCCACGGCCAGCCCCAGGACCAGGCCGAGGACGAGGAGGAGGAGGAGGATGACACTGGCCGGCCGGGCGGTGCGGGGAAGCCACCTGCCGCGGGCCACCGCCTGGGCCACCGGCGGGCCCTGTTTGAGAAGCGCAAGCGGCTCAGTGACTACGCGCTCATCTTCGGTATGTTTGGCATCGTCGTCATGGTGACAGAGACGGAGCTGTCCTGGGGCGTCTACACCAAGGTGAGCATCCGCAGCCGGCTGGGCAGCGACACCGGGGCCCCTTCCCAGGCCTGGCTGTGCCCACTCCCCGCCTCTGCCTGGGTGAGGACAGATACCCAGGTAAGGCCTCCGAGACCAGTGCACTGAGGTGTTTTAAGTCAAAAAAAAAAAAAATAGAGCAAAGCTCTCACGGCCCTGGGAACACTGGGGAAGTCGAGGCTCGGCAGTGGGACTCCCTCTGGCCGCCCCGACGCCCAGCCCTGAGGCGTCTGCGCCCCTCTGTCCCCAGGCATCCCTGTACTCGTTCGCCCTGAAGTGTCTCATCAGCCTGTCCACCGTCATCCTGCTGGGCCTTGTGGTGCTCTACCACGCCCGGGAGATCCAGGTTGGTGACCCCGCCCGTCCCCTCACCCACGGCTCAGATGAGGTCCAGGCGGGAAAGAAGACACCCCCTCCGGAGCTCCCCAGAATTGGCCGATACTTCTGTCCTCAGTGCTGAGTTCATACAGAGCACGTCTGTCACCCCAGTGCTCTGGGAGGCTGAGGCAGGAGGATCACACATTGGTGCTCGTGCTGGGCACCTTAGCAAGACTGCGTGTTTCCATTTTTTAAAAGGTCAGGAATGGAAAGACCCTGGGATCATCCTCCGCACTTCTACAAGCCGAAAGCGAAGTGAAGTGTGTAGGCTGAGGAGCTAAACAGCAGGCCTCTGTGGCCCCGAGGTCTAGGCGGGAAGTCCGGGCTTGGGGCCTGGCAGCAGGGCCCCTGGGACCCAGGGCGGCAGGACAGACAGCCCGGCCCCGCCCAGCTCTGCCAGTGCCACGCTTGCTGGCTGCACTGCCCCGTGTTTGAATGTCCTTGAACAGCAACTTTTGTTAATTTCTCTTCTCTTTGGCAGCTCAGGGGTTGAGCCTGGGGCCTAGCACTCTACCACTGAGTTACATCCTTGGGCCTTTGAATTTCTAAATTTTGATTTTTTTTTTTCCACATGTTTTTGTTTTGTTTTCTGAGACAGGGTCTCACTGTGTAATTCAGGCTGGTCTCAGTTCTCAGCGATCCTCCTGCCTCAGCCTCCTGAGCGCTGCAGTCACAAACACGGGCCATCACGTCTGCAGACGCGTTCATCATTCACTCTACCCTCACCTCATTCCCGCTTCATCTCCCTGTACCCACTTTCATAACCCCTCATCCTCCTCCCCGCTTTTTGATGTTTGATCTTGCAAAGCCACTAAACTGCCCTATCTGGGCTTCAAGATCCTCCTGCCTCAGCCTTCCAAGTAGCTGCAGATCTAGGCTGTTGTTTTGTTCCAAGCCTCCCCGGCAGAGATGGCTGTGGGTTCCATTCACGCTGCCGTTTCTGACTCGGGGTGGTGTCGGGCCAGCTGCCCGGCTCCCGCCTCAGCGCCGCCTCCCCCCTCAGCTGTTCATGGCGGACAATGGGGCAGACGACTGGCGCATCGCCATGACCCGTGAGCGCATCCTGCGCATCTCGCTGGAGCTGGCGGTGTGCGCCATCCACCCGGTGCCCGGCCACTACCGCTTCACCTGGACGGCGCGGCTGGCCTTCACGTATGCGCCGTCGGTGGCCGAGGCCGACGTGGACGTGCTGCTGTCCATCCCCATGTTCCTGCGCCTCTACCTGCTGGGCCGCGTCATGCTGCTGCACAGCAAGATCTTCACCGACGCCTCCTCGCGCTCCATCGGCGCGCTCAACAAGATCACCTTCAACACGCGCTTCGTCATGAAGACGCTCATGACCATCTGCCCGGGCACCGTGCTGCTGGTCTTCAGCATCTCCTCCTGGGTCATCGCCGCCTGGACGGTGCGCGTGTGCGAGAGGTAGGCTGCCCGGGCTGGAGGCTGACCTCTGACCTCTGGCCTCTGACCTCTGGCCTCTGGCCTCTGGCCCCGCCCACACTTAACCGGCTTTCCTTCTCCCTTCTGCCCACCCTGCCGGACCGCAGGGAAGACATGTGAGTCCACTCAGTGCTGCCGCCCCGCTGTCCCCGCTGTCCCCCGCTAGGAATTTAAGATTCGCTGCCATAGGGGAGGCAAGAGGGCATCGTCCCCAGGCCCGGCCCTTGTCCCCAGAAGTCTGGGGGGTAAGCAGCCCGCGTGGGGTGGCTCTCGGCTCAGGTAGGTCCCCCGGCCGGCTCAGCCCCAGGACCTCTGCGTGCTGTGTCTCTGGTGGTCCGGGACGACGCCAGGCCGCTTGCATGGCTTGTGGGGAAACTGAGGCTCGGCCTCTCACATGCCCAGACCCAGTGCCTGGCTGTCTGAGGAACCGGAGGTCCCAGCTGGCCCCGGCAGGTGACACAGGGAAAGTCTTGGGGGGTCTTCACCGCACAGGGCGCCTGGGGTTCCCACAGCCCACCTCTGGGAGCCGGATCAGGAGCAGCGGGGTTGTGGCCTCAGGGTTCAGGTCCTGAAGTCCCAGCTGGGTCGGGCAGGGCAGCGGGCAGCCAGTCCTAAATTCTGTGCCCTCAATGCCGCTTGCCCGCTCGCTGTGTCCTGCCCCGCATGCCCCCCCAGCCCCGCTCCTGGGTCTGCGTGAGGTGGGGCCCAGCACCCGGAGAATACAGGGAGGAGACCCCCAACCCCTCACCTCTGGGGTCCAGCCTGCCTCCCTCTGGCCCCTGCCTGCCATGAGGGGCTGGAATCTCCGGGAGCAACAGGTCCCGGGGGCACAGGCCCCCAACCTGCCTAAGCTGGAAGCCAGGCCTGGCAACAGCAGGGCCTGCTGCAGAATTGGGGTGGCAGTGGGTCCCCAAGTTGTCCTGGGACCCCAAGAGCAAACGGCCCAGGCCGGGGACGGTCACAGAGAGCCTCTCCAGGCCGAGTCCCTCGTGTTCTGGGACCCGCGGGCCCCTCCAGCTGCTTCTGCTGCGCCAGGCCCAGGCCCAGGCTGCCCCGGCTCTACCCGCCACCTCCGGTCCTCGTCCTGGGCCTCCCGCGCTGCCCAGTCCCGCCTCCCTGCCCTGTGCCGCTGGCGCCCTCGGCCACTCATGTCCCATGTGTCTGTGTGTCTGTCCGTGAGACAAAGTCACGTGCTCCGTCGTGTCCCGGGCCCTAGAGGTTCCGAAGGGACAGAGCTGGGGCTGGTGTGAGCCCAGCACTAGGAGGAGGCAGGAGGACCGCTGTGAGTTCGAGGCCAGCTGGGCCACATAGTATGGCCCCATCTCAAAAACAGGAAAGGGGTGGGCAGGTCGCCATCTTTTCCCTGGGCACCAAATGCCCAGAAGCCTCTGTCCCTGGCGTCCCGGCTGGCCATTCCTGTGTGGCAGTGGACACAGCTGCAGTCAGCCACGTCCCCGCCCGGGCTCAGCGTGCCCGGGCCACCAGCGCTGACCAGGCCCTTGCTCTGCCCCCAGGTACCACGACAAGCAGGAGGTGACCAGCAACTTCCTGGGGGCCATGTGGCTCATCTCCATCACGTTCCTGTCCATCGGCTACGGCGACATGGTGCCGCACACCTACTGTGGGAAGGGCGTGTGTCTGCTCACCGGCATCATGGTGAGCCGGCCTCGGGCGGGCGCGGCGGCCTCGGGCGGGCGCGGCTTTCCTGTCCGGCCCCCGGGGCCCTCGGCGATCTCAGGGCCGGCCGAGCTGGGGCGGGGGAGCCGGGCGGCTGCTCGGGACACTGAGACGCCCTCCACCCCGGGCAGGGAGCTGGCTGCACCGCGCTGGTGGTGGCCGTGGTGGCCCGGAAGCTGGAGCTCACCAAGGCCGAGAAGCACGTGCACAACTTCATGATGGACACTCAGCTCACCAAGCGGGTGAGGACCCCGGCCCTGCCCTCGCGCCCGCGGCCCCGCCCACGTGCCTCGGTTGCCCTCGGCTCTCACACGAGGGGGCCCTCAGCGCCACGCGGGTGCCCGGGCTCAGTCACGCTGCTCGGGTGTGGCGCGTGAGCGAGACGCAGCCGACTGCACGGGTGCAGCTGGGGCTCTCTCTCAGTCCGGAGTTCCCCAAGTCTCTGCAGGTTTCTGGAGGTTTCCAGAACTTTGCTCTGTCTTGTTTGGGGGCAGCTACCCTGAGGAATGGTTCTTTTTCTGGCCTCCGGAAGGCTGCAGGTTTAGCCCGGTGGTTCCGGTGCCTGTCTCACAAGGGTAAGGTCCCAAGTCAGATCTCCACTAGAAAAAAAACCTTGTTTTTTTAATGAAATCTTCCTCTGGCCCCAGGTAAAAAACGCCGCTGCTAATGTTCTCAGGGAGACGTGGCTCATCTACAAACACACCAGGCTGGTGAAGAAGCCTGACCAAGCCCGGGTTCGGAAACACCAGCGTAAGTTCCTCCAAGCCATCCATCAGTAAGTCCCGCACCTTTCTGGCTCGCGTGTCCGGGGCCGCCTCGCATGGAGGCGGCCAGCGGTGGCCCCGAGGAGGCCCGGCCAGGCCTGCAGCCCGCTGGGCCGCTCCCCGGGCCTCCCTTGCCGGGCCGGGTGGAAAGCTGGTTGGGGCCTGCACTTCCGTGCCGGCAGGATGGGAAGCGGAGGGAGGGCCTGGCGCTGCGCCGGACAGTCCCCCGCCCGAGCCCCGGAAGTGCCCGCAGTGGCAGGAACGTCACTCGCTCTCTGGAGCCATCGCACTGTCTCACCCTTTCGGCCTGGAAATAGTTTTCCCGTTTGCTTCGGCTGCCAGGAACGTTGGGTGTCCCGTGCGGGCAGGTCCACGCCATCGAGTGACAAGTCAGGGATTCTTTAGTTTCCTCCATTGACCTCTTGTCCTGAGCCCAGTCAGTCAGGTAGATCTTGACCATAGCGACTCACTGACTCACGACAGCCCCCTGGGGGATTTTACAAAACCCACAGGCCTCCTGCTCCACCTACCAGAGCCCAGGGGCAGCCTGGCAGTAACTCGGGGGAGCAATGGCCACGTTAGGATTTCAGCCGCAGGTCCACACGCCTGAGATCCCAGCACTCTGGCAGGCTGAGGCAGGAGGTTGCAAAGTTCGAGCCAGACCTAAGACAAGACCTCAAACTAAAATTTATCTTATTTCATTTTCTTGTTTATTTGTTCAGATGCATGGGGAGCAGTTGGGCAAGGGTCTCACTGTGTAGTGCAGGGTGGCCTTGGGCTTGCTGTGTGTCCCGGGCTGGCCTGGAACGCAAGGCGATCCTCCTGCCTCAGCCTCCCAAGTCCTGGGATTACAGGCGTGAGCCACCATGCCTTGCCCATTTTTGCTCCTTTTAAGGGACAATAGTTGTATGAGATTAGGGCCACCCTGGCTAGCCTGGTCACATTCACACGGACCCTGTTTCCCATGACTGTCCTGCCCAAGCTCCTGGGGTGTCAGGTGACAGGGCAGCCTTGGGTACATGGCTCACCCCGAACGGGCGCTCCAGAGAACCTGGGAAGCCACCAGGGTTCCCCGGCAGCTAGTCCTTGTGCTGACTCGAGGCTGGCATGAGGCTCCATCTCTTCCCCCAGATGGGGGTCCCAGGGGCGGGGATCCAGGGGCATGGTGGTGCCCGGCACAGTGCCCGGGCTGACTCAGCTTTAGGAGTGAGTTGCCCAGACGCAGCTGTGCAGGGCGCCCAGCAAGGGTGGCGAGGAGGCGGGCAGGGACGGGCACGTGCCGCCCCCTGCGCTAAGAATAAACCACCCTGTCGTTTCCCCCCTTGCTTGCCGGCTCCTGCCAGGGCTCAGAAGTAAGTTTTGGGGTGGCCGGGAGACTGGCGACATGGGGTGGCTGGTGCATGTCTGCCCTGGGTCCTGGCTGGGTCCCCCTGCAGTGTGCGTGGTCGCCACGCCGCCCCCGAGGCAGCCCCAGAAGCCGTCACCTGACCCCGGCCCTCTGTGTCCCAGGCTCCGAAGCGTGAAGGTCGAGCAGGGGAGGCTGAGTGACCAGGCCAACTCGCTGGCTGACCTGGCCAAGGTGAGGGTGGGCCCGGGGAGGGGATCCCGGGTGGAGAGCCCCCGTGCGCCACTCGAGAGGGGCACCGGAGATCCGTATTGGTGGGCAGCATCTTCCCTCCTCAGAGCTGCCACTTTCTCATTTTAAAAGATTAATATGCTAGCTCGGTGTGGTAGTGCATGCCTGTCATCACAGCACTCGGGCACTTGGGAGGCTGAGGCAGGAGGATCGCCGCAGGTTTGAGTCCACCTGGGGCTACACAGTAAATTCAGAGGTAGCCTGGACTACACGCAAGACCCTCTCTCAGAAACTCAAAACAAAAAAGGGTTAGTATGCTAGGCATGATAGTGTGCGCCTGTAATCCCAAAACCCAGGAGGCTGAGGCTGGAGGGCCGAAATTGCAAGCCCACCTTGGGTAAGCTAGTGAGACCTAACTCAAAATACAAAGGGCTGAGGATGTAGCTCAGTGGTGAGCGCTTGCCTACCAGATGTGAGCTGCGCTCCATCCCCAGAAAGAAAGAAGAAAAAGTAAAGTACCCACTATGTGACATATATCAGGCATTTTAATTTGGAACGGCCACAGAACACCACCATTAGGAATTGAAATGTGAGCCAAGTTATCCCAGAACTTGGGAGGCTGAGGCAGGAGGATTGCTGAGCCGGGCCAGCCCAGGCTCCATAGTGAGTTCCTGGCCATCCTGCAGTGCGTAATGAGACCCTGTCTCAGAAGGAAGAAAGAAAAGACAAAGAAAAACAGAGAGAGAGAAAGTCGACTCTTTTTGGCATTGAGAATTGAACCGCGGACCTTGCACTTTGCCCTTTGAGCCCTTGTCCCAACGCCCGCCAAGCCTTGAAATTTGGACATTAAAAAATCAGTGATAGGGCCAGGGAGTTAGCTCAGTGGTTCCGGCGCCTGTCTTGCAAGCGCAAGGGCCCGGGTTCGATTCCCTGGTAACCACATCACAATACTGGGCGTGGAGACCCACACCCAGCAGCAACCAGTACCACATACCACAGTGCCGGGCGTGGTGGCTCACGCCTGTAATCCCAGCACTCGGGAGGCAGAGGCAGGAGGATTGCTGTGATGTGAGTTTGAGGCTGAGCTCAGGACCAGCCTGAACCACAAAGTGAGACCCTGCCTCAAAAAAAAAAAAAAAAAATCAGTGATAGGTTTTCCTCAAGTGGTACATTCCTCACAAGATCTATTTAACAAATAGAAATGTTTTCCATTGCTTTGAATCATTCAAGTTCCAATTTTTCTTAAAAGTAACAAAGTTAAAATGTTTTCCATTATTAAATTTTGTGGGCTTTTCCGCCAGTCTTGGGGATGGCCTCTCTCTCTCTCTCTTCCTTTTTTGAGATCGGGTCTTGCTTTGAGGCCTCAAACTCAGGGCAGTCTCCTGCTTCAGCCTGCTGAGTAGCTGGGGCCCCAGGCGGTGCCACCAGAAATACTGAATACTTCCCTTGTGGACAAAAATAAATGTATTCTAAATTTTTGGAAAATAATAGGCCCAAAAAGAAGCACTGGGGGCTCGATGTGACCTTCAGGGCTCATGGACATCGCCCTCTGTCCCTGGGGTGGGTGTTGAGGTGCGGGCTCCCCGCCCCCCCCCCCGCTGTGGGCGCAGTGCCCTGAGCCCAGCACAGCTCCCCTGTCCCCACAGACCCAGGGCATCATGTACGAGCTGCTGTCGGAGCTGCACACCCAGCACGAGGAGCTGGAGGCCCGCCTGGCCACGCTCGAGGCCCGCTTGGACTCACTGGGCGCCTCCCTGCAGGCCCTGCCCGGCCTCGTCGCCCAAGCCGTGCGGCCGCCCCCGCCACCCCGGCCCGGCCCCGGCGCCCTGAGCCCACCCTGCCGCTGGCCGCCCACCGGCCCCTCAGACTGCAGGTGACCCCCGCCGACTGGACCTCTATCCTGGCCATTGTGTGGCCGTCACCTGCGCGACCATATGTCCCAGCAGCCCAGCCCGCGCCCCTGGGGCTCAGGACGCAGGAGCTGGGCAGGGCTGGGTGCCCGGACTGCCCGGCTGGGACAGGGCCAGACCGCGGGCGTCCTCTGGTCCTCGGTCCAGGACTATCCACAGCTGCCAGGAAGGTCCAAGCCAGGCCTCCATAAAGGAGCCACAGATCGCTGCCTGTGCCCACGGCCAGACACTCATCTCAGTGACACTGGCCCCGACCGCCAGGAGCCTCGGGGGCCACAGTCCGAGGGCCACCGCTCCTCGGCGACATCGACCCGGCCCATGTGCCCCGCCTTACCGAGGAGCAGCCTGGCCCTGGCAGGAAAAGGCAGCGGCTGACTGGACACCGG
Source organism: Petromus typicus (assembly GCA_004026965.1). Taxonomy (NCBI): domain Eukaryota; kingdom Metazoa; phylum Chordata; class Mammalia; order Rodentia; family Petromuridae; genus Petromus; species Petromus typicus. The sequence goes on along the minus strand of PVIR01018730.1, from coordinate 13,637 downwards.
CTGCCCCCTCAGCTTTGGCCCGCTGGGTGTGGACGGGGGTGTGGGTGGCGGGCGTCCACTTGTGACTGGACTCTGGCTGAAGAGCTGGCGTTCGCCAGGCTTGTGGGGTCAATTCCACACCGAACTGAGAACACCTGGGCAGGGTGGTGGGCGGGGAACCGAGGCTCAGAGAGGCAAAGCCACTTGGCCAGGGCCACACAGTGGAGAGGAGGGGTGGAGCCAGGATTCCAAGTGGGGAGCCCTAGGCCAAGAGGAGGACGTCAGCCTGGGCGTGGTGGCACACACAATCCCAACACATGGGAGGCTGAGGCAGGAGGATTGCCTCAAGTGCAAGGCCAGCCTGGGCCAGGGAACTTCTGTCTCAAAAAATCAAAAAACTCTAAAAGATGAACATCTTGGATTTGATGGTGTGTGTGGGGAGGTGTGGGTGACGGGGTGGTGCCCTGCAGGCCGGCTTGGGGCAGCTGGGTCCAGCCCACAAACGGCATCCACATCTACTCTCTGGGCTCTGGGCCATGTACTTGGCACAGGGTGTCCAGCAGGGGCTGGTGCTCTAGGAGATGACTACCCTGGGCAACTTCTCGGAAACAGTGGGACCCGCAACCAGAGGGCAGAGGAGGCCCTTGGGGCGCTAGTCCGACCTGGACAGTGGCCACCCCTGCAGGGGCCTCAGCTGTCTCCTGAGATGAACGGGCAGATTTAGCCAGGACCTTCTAAAGAGGGTTAGACAGTGAGGTCCCGTAAACTCCCCTCCCTGCAGGGTTCACTGCCAACTCACAAGGGCTTGGCCGGGGAAACAGGCCAGAGGGGGCGGGGCTTGCCCGGCACGGGGTTAGCGTGTAAGGGCGCACCTGTGGGTAACCCCCGTCCGGTGGGGAGGGAGCTTGGTCTCGGGGGAGAGGAGGGGGTGGGGTGGCGACGGCAGCGCTGGCAGGGAGCCCGAGACCCTGTGAGGTCGATGGTTGGGACAAGGGCACTCGGGCTGGCTGGCACTGGCCCAGGCGCCGGAGAAGACCACTGGGAAGCGCCCCTGTGCCAGCGGAGCAGCTGCTGCTCCCAGGTGAGGCGCCCACGACGCCCCGATCCCGCCGGCCCCCAAGGCCGTGCACCCTCTCTAACAGCCTCTGACCCGCAGGCTCAACGTCGCCACCTCTGTCCTGAGGCCCGAGTTCCAGGTCCCCCTGCGTCCCCACCTTGGATGCTGTGGAGTGGGGCGACCCGTCTCAGAGCCAGGGACCCCACCACCTAGAGGAGAGGTCGGCCTCCCGGTGGCCACTGAGGAGGTCGCCAGACACCAGTGTGCGCCCTGCACAACCCGGAGGGCGAGGCGGGAGGCGGCGGGAGCCCCGGAGCCACCTGAGGGGTGTCGAGTTCCTGCATCACCCCTGGAAGCTCTGGCGCGATCAAAGTGGGACCAGGAAGGTCCCAGGAGCCGCTTCCTTCCCAGCTGTTAGGGAGGCTGAGGCAGGAAGATCATTGCGAATTTGAGGCCATTCTGGGATCCATAGAGAGCTCAAGGCCAGCCTAAACTCCAGGGTGAAATCCTGTTTCAAAACCGAAAAATAAGAGTGGGGATGCGACTCCGAGAGAGAGTACCTGGATTCCATCCTCAGCAGGGCGGGCCGGGAGGGCCCTCAAAAGGTCGGAGGGGATTTGGCTCAGTGGTTCCCGCGTCTGTTTCAAGTACAAGGGCCCGGGTTCGATCCCCCAGTAACCACATACAGTACTGGGTGTGGAGACTCACACCCAGCAGCAACCAGCACCACACAGCACAGTGCCGGGCGTGGTGGCTCACGCCTGTCATCCCAGCACTCAGGAGGCAGAGGCAGGAGGGTTGCTGTGATGTGAGTTGGAGGCTGAGCTCAGGGCCAGCCTGAACCACAACGCGAGGACCTGTCTCAAAAATAAATTAAAAAAAAAAAAGGCTGGAGGGTGGTGCAAGCGCCGCCGCGGGGCGGGGGCGGCAGAGAACCGGGCGTGTCCCTGTGTCTCGGCTTCCGATCCACCCTCGGGCCCTTCTTGCCCCAGGGAGTGGGAGTCCTCCGATCGTCCCCAGCCCTCAAGCCGACCCTGCGCCCGCAGCCCCTCCCGGCCTGCCCGCCCACTGAGGGCTGTGGGTGGCCGTGTCCGCGACTGGAGGTGCCAGCCCGAGGTGCCAGGGCACCGGCCGCGCGCAGATGGGCGCACGATAGGAGCGCCCAGCCCGCCACCAGAGGGCGCCGGCGCCCCGCGGACGCGCAAGGCCACGCCCCCGGCGACAGTCCCGGCGACGGGCCCGAGCCGGTCGCGGTCAGGCGGGTGAGAGCGCGGGGTCGGGGTGGTGATGGGGACAGCGACCTGTGAGCGACCTCCGGGCCAGCCTGGTCTCCCGGCGCTCGGCAGCGGAAAGTGAGGTAGAAAGATTGTCCCCAGCCCTGACCGGACGCGCTCCGGGTCCCGGTGCCAGAGGCAGCTGGTCGATGATTAAAGCGCGCAGGCTGCTTGGCCCGCCGACTCGGGTTTCCCGCCGCCTTCCGCGGAGGCCCGGCCGCAGTGTGCGCAGCCGCACGGCGGGAGCGTTTGTGGCTTCGCTCCCCGCCTGCGGGCGAAGCCACGCCCCCTCGCCGCCCTATTGGCCGGCCCCGAGCGGTTGCGTCTCGCGCCCCGCCCTACTCCCCGGCCTATAAAAGCAGCGGCCGGCGGGCAGCTTGAAGCTGCTGGCCGGGTCAGCGAGCGTGCGTGCGACTTTGTGCGACTGTGCGACCCGCAGCTGCAAGCCCTCTGCTTCTTACCTGCGGCACGGAGGTAAAAAGGGGACTGTGCCCTGTGCCCGGGAGCTGTGAGCTCACTTCCTCGCCCGAGCACAATGCTGTTCGACAAGGTGAAGGTGTTCACCGTGCAGCTGGACGGCGCCACGGCGGGCGCGGAGCCCGTGTTCAGCGGCGGCCAGCGCGTGGCGGGCCGGGTGCTGCTGGAGCTGGCGAGCGCGGCGCGCGTGGGCTCCCTGGAGCTGCGGGCGCGGGGCCGCGCACACGTGCACTGGACCGAGTCGCGCAGCGCGGGCTCGAGCACCGCGTACACGCAGAGTTACAGCGAGAGCGTGGACTTCGTGAGCCACCGCGCCACCCTGCTGGCCTCAGGTGCGCCGGGTCCCCGGGGGTCCCCGGCTGCGTGTCGCCTGCCCGGACATGCGCTGAGCGCCTCTCCTCCCCGCAGACTCCGGAGAGCCCACCACCCTGCCAGCTGGACGCCACGAGTTCACGTTCAGCTTCCCGCTGCCCCTGTAAGTTGGGTGTCTGGGCGCAGGTGGCAGGAAGGGTCCCCACCCGACCCTGCAGCCCCCTCCTGCAGCTCTCAGCGCTGACCCCTCCCCGCACCCAGGACCCTGGCGACGTCCTTCGAGGGCAAGCATGGCAGTGTCCGCTACTCTGTCAAGGCCACCCTGCGCCGGCCTTGGCTCCCCGCGCGCCGCACGAAGACGGGGTTCACCGTCATCGAGACCCTGGACATCAACACCCCGGCGTTGCTGGTGAGTGCACGCCCGAGCAAGGAGCTGCGGGATGGGGACCCCAGGGCCGGCCCAGTCAAAGCCTGGACCTTCGCATGGCTCCGATTTTTTAATTTTTATTTTTGAGTCAGGGTCTTGCTTTGTGGTTCAGGCTGGCCCTGAGCTCAGCCTCCAACTCACATCACAGCAATCCTCCTGCCTCTGCCTCCCGAGTGCTGGGATGACAGGCGTGAGCCACCACGCCCGGCACTGTGGTATGTGGTACTGGTTGCTGCTCGGCGTGAGTCTCCACACCCAGTATTGTACGTGGTTACCGGAGGCTCGAACCCGGGTCCTTGCGCTTGGTGAGACAGGCGCCGGAACCACTGAGCTAACTCCCCGGACCGCATGGCTCCGATTTTGTTCCTTCCTCCTGAGCAACTTTACACCCCGAGGTCCTGTCCCTCCACCCCACAGGCGCCCCAAGCAGCATCCCGGGAGAAGGTCGCCCGCTCTTGGTACCGTAACCGAGGCCTGGTGTCCCTCTCGGCCAAGATCGACCGCAAAGGCTACACGCCAGGTACCAGGCAGGCGGATGGGGGATGGGCTGACAGCAGCGGCCGCGGGGAGACTGAGCCCCACTGCTTCCCACCCCAGGAGAGGCCATCGCCGTCTTCGCCGAGATCGACAACGGCTGCACGCGCGTGGTGCGGCCCCGCGCGGCCCTGGTGCAGACGCAGACGTTCGCGGCGCGCGGCGCGCAGAAGCAGAAGCGCGCGGTGGTGGCCAGCCTGGCCGGCGAGCCTGTGGGCCCCGGGCGGCGCGCGCTGTGGCAGGGCCGGGCGCTGCGCATCCCCCCGGTGGGGCCGTCCATCCTGCACTGCCGCGTGCTGCACGTGGAGTACGCGCTCAAGGTGGAGTTCTGAGCCCGGTGCGGGGCGCCCGGGGCGCGTGGCTGCCACTGCGCCCTGTTCATGGCGCTCTCCCTCAGGTTTGCGTGGACATACCGGGCTCGTCCAAGCTGCTTCTGGAGCTGCCCCTGGTCATTGGCACCGTCCCCTTGCACCCTTTTGGCAGCCGCTCCTCCAGCGTGGGCAGCTATGCCAGCTTCCTGCTGGACTGGGGGCTGGGCACCCTGCTGCAGCAGCCTGAAGGTGAGCACTTGCCTGGCCGCCCCGGGTGCAAGGTAGGCGAGGATAGGTCACAGTGAAGGGAGGGCGGCCCCAGGTCCTCACCCACTGGCCTGACTCACCCTGGCTCGGTCCCCAGCCCCTCCCGAGTACTCAGACGTTGTGCCGGTGGAGGAGGAGTCAGGAGCCACCACGCAGAGCCCCTTTGCGTTGCTGCTGGACGCACCCATGAGCCTCGAGGGACCCTACTTCGCCTACCTCCAGGAGTGCCGTTACCACCCACCGCCACTATATTCTGAGGTGAGCTCAAGGGTCTGGGATGCACCTTCCCCAGTCACTCTGAGCCCTGGTGTCTCAAAGGTGATAGAGCTCCTATACATACATCAAAGCCCTAACCCACCTTGCCCCTAGTCTGCCCCATGCATCGTGCCCTGACTCACAGAATGCTTCACTCAGGAGGATCCGAACCCGCCTTCAGAGGCCGTGAGGCCTCGCTGCATGACCTGCTGAGCACCAAGCAGATGCTGAGGTTGCACGTGAACTTCCAGCCACTTCGGCCATGGAGGACGGTGAGATCAGGGACCAGCTAGCCTGTCTGACTGGGACCAGGGAAGCCGAGTCTCGGCCGGGCAAGGCAACCCGATGTCACGCAGGACTGCAGCGCCGAGGACCCTGGCTGACGTGCACGGGTATCATGTGCCTAGCGTGGTCTCTGGGAAAACGTAGCCTGGCAGGGTCAGGCCCGTGGGCAGTGCTGGGTGCTCCAGCCTGAGGGACACAGAGCCAGACATGGACACTTCACATCTTGAGGAACCACAAGAAGAGGCGGAAGAGTCCTGGACAAATGCACATTTGAGCTGAGGCTTTGCTGTATGAACAGGAGTTCAGCATCGGAGGAGGAGGGGAGGGAGTGGCTCGGAGCGATGATACTGAGGGGCCGCCCCGTCTCCGCTTCAGGGGCCCTAAGCGCAGGTGTCCCGGCCACCGCCGCACTCTGAGCTTGGACAGGCGAGAGGCCGGGAACAGGCTGTCCAGGGAACCGGGTCACTGGGACAGCCAGCGCGTGAGCAGCGGGCATTGGCCGTGGCCTCTGAAGACCGAAGGCCAGCTTCCTGGCCCGCCACCGTGCGGAGCCCTCCTGCTTGGGCTGGTCCGGCCAGGTCGGGGCAGAACCTGAGAACAGGGGCAGGAGGCACTGGAGAGGCTGGCACAGAGGGCAGCCCCAAGTCCCCTCCTGGCCGGGGCCGGGCCCACAGGTAGTTGGCGTTCCTGGAAGACATCTATTTTGTACAATTATTTTTCAAAAAATAAAAAGCGTGGACGAGGAGCTGGCGTTTTGATTTCTCCCCTGTTGCTGCAGACCGGCACAGCCACCACCCCGAGTCCCCATCTCAGGACCCGGTTCTGAGCCAAGGAGGGTGGAGGGGCCCCGGGCCGGAAGGGGAAACTGAGGCCAGGGGCGCAGGGAGATCACACCTACCTGATGGGCCTGTCAAGTGGCAGTGAAGATCCGGGCAAAGAAACGCAACACGAGTCGGAGCAGCCGCCCGTGCAGGTGGCGCCTGCCAGTCTCGGGCTCCTGTCTCTGGGAATCTGCTGGCGCTCTCTGGAGACAGGGCCTTGCTGCGAAGCCCAAGCTGAGCTTGAGTTCGAGACCCTCCGCCTAAGCCTCCCGAGTGCTGCGACTGCAGACCCAGCAGCGGGGTGGGTTTGGCTCGCCCCGAACCTTTCCGTGGGTCCTGGGCTGTGTGGCGGTTTGCGTCCGGCTGCTGTGGCGAGGGACACACGAGGCCCACCCGCCTCACAGCATAGATCAGCGCCTGCTCCTTGTCATGGCTCTGTGATACTCCGGCGCTCAGGGAAGGCCTTGTGTGTCTCTGCTCACCTGTGGAGGATACTCGGCTCTGTCCATGGGGGGAAGTGTGCAGGGAGAAGGGCTGCTCAGCTCGCGGCCCTCTCAGGCAGCCCTGCGGGCAAGGTCCTTCCTTGGAAATGGAAGCCAGCCAGAGACCAGGGGAGGCCGCAGAACCTCACTGCACAGGCTTTGCGATTCAGCCCCGCCCACATGCTGAGGCTCCGCCCAGTCCCCAGCCCCTGCCCTTTTATGGTATGGCCACACCCACAGAGGGCGTGGCCACTCCGAAGCTAGTTATGGGTGGACAGGAAGTGGAAAGGCGGGGAGGCTGGATAATGGGTCCAGGTCCCACGTGTTGAGTTAGGAGGGAAGAGTTCTAGTGCTGCCCTGCTCTGACTGGAGTTGGCGACTCTTTTTCTTTTTAATTTTCTGTCCATTTTGTAGTGGACCTTGAATCCAGGGCCTTCACACTGAGCGGCTCCCCAGCTCGCTTTCTCATCCCCGATGGTTCCCTTCCGAGACAGGGTCTCACGAGTCGCTAGGTTGTGAGCCTGGGCTTGAACTTGTGACCCTCCTGCCTCAGCCTCCCTGAGTGACGGGGTGACGGCGTGCGCCGCTGCGCCTGACTCGTTTCTAATAGATTTTGTAAAGAACTGTAAGACAGGCATTCAGAGGCCCAAGTATGGAGAGAGGGCTTGTATTTCAGCAGGCGGAAATGGTGGCTTCCCGGTGTGATTGCTGAGCGCCCTGCATGGACATCTGGGGCTCACGCATAGAAAATGAAGGACAACTTAGGAACTGGTCAACCCGGCGGGGGGTGGGGGGAACCTGCTGAGAGCACTGGGAAACGTGGACCCACGCTGCCGCCTCTGTCCGGCTGCGGGCACGTCCCGGGCCCGAGTCTGTCCTACCCCACTCCTGAGCACGGGCCCTCAGTGCCCGGCCTGGACTCAAGCAGGGGGCCCCAAGGCTGCAGAGGTGCAAGGTCCCCTCGGCCCGGGGGGCAGCCTGGAAGGGGGTGAGCTCCCTGTTCCAGGAGGTGAGCAGAAGACCCCCGTGTCCAGACCTGTGTGCCCACGGAGGTGTTTACTCCGAGGCCGTGAGGACGGCCCGCACTGGCCCGGGCACCGGCAGGACAGGATGCCCTGTGTCCCCAGGCCTCTTGCGTCTGCAGATCTGGGGAACTTGATCCCTACAGACTTTCTGGGCCAGATCAGTGAGAAGCAGCTTGGAGCAGCTCACGGGTCCCCACACAGAGGCCCAAGAGAAAGTGGCCCGTGTACACCCAAGGGAAACCAAAGCCCCAGACACCCCGCCCCCGCTCGCCCTCCAGGCCACGCTCCCTGCCGGCTGCCCCAGAAGCGCCTACCGCAGGACCTTTGCGCTGCGCCCCTGGCCCTGCCTTTCTAGGAAACCTCGGGCTCCTGGCTACTGTCTCCCCATTGCCTTTAGGTCCCTGGGTTCTGAAGCCCACATGAACCTTGGAAATTCTCACCTAGACGTTCAACTGTTCGTCTCGGACCGTGAGGTCCGGGCGGGGTCCTGCTCTAGCAGCCCCGGCGGGCACAGGAGGGCTGTAGACAGACTAAGGCCTGGGGGGGCCCTCCTTTCTTGTGGGTAAATTCCAGGCTGGGGGATGAAGGGCTCTCTGCAGAGCTGCACCCCAGGGCTCTGCCTCCGCATCGCTGCCCCTGGTCTCTCGGTCCCTGTCATCCTGTGTCCCTGGCAACGGCCCATGTGCCAGGCGGGCAGGGCGGCCGTCCCTGCTTGTTTTCTGCTGCCTGGCAAGGGGCCCAGCCGGGCTGCCATTCAGGAATCCGGAGCTGCCAGCTCCAGCCACCAGTGCGGCCACCACCCACTGCCGTCTCTGCTCCGGCACATTCTGTCCCGAGCAGGAGCCGGGGGTGGCTGGGAGGGGACACGGCGCGGCCTGGCCAGCTCCAGTTACAGCACAGCCTGTCCCCGCCAGATCCCCAGCACAGCCTGTGGATCCCTCTTCCTCTCCCGGCCCAGGCCCGGACCTTCCTGGGCAAGGCTACACAGCGGCCTGTGGAGACCCCAGGGCCTTTGCACCTGCTGGCCAAGCACTGGCCCAGACCCAGGGCCTCCGCCGCTCCCGTTTCCCATCCCCCGCCCAGGCCCCTGGCCCTGCCTGCGCCTCTCGCAGCTCCAGTCACTGCTGTGGTGTCTGTTCAGCTCCCAGAGGGGAGCAGCTGGGGGACGCGAGAGTCCCGTCCCAGATGTCCAGGAAAGTCCCCAAGTCTCCAGCAGGCACAGGCCGGGCAGTAGCCCAGGAGGAAGCAATGACTCATGCAGTTGCTGGGCCTGGTGCCACCACCCAGGGGACAGGGAGGGCACAGGGGGACAGGGAAGGGCGGCCAAATCCGCCCTGCTCACAGGGAAACTGAGGCAAAGGAAACAGGAGGCTGGAAGGCCTAGCGGTCCGCTCGGAGCCCACTTCCTGGACACGTGACCAGCTCTGCAGGACCAGGCAGGCGAAGCTGTCCCGGCCACCATTCTATGCGGGACTAACTGGAGGCCGTAGGTAAGGGCCTCTGACTGCCCTGAGGACGACATCGGCCCCGAAGACGCCGCGCGAGAGGGAGACAAGGACAAGGGCCCCCGGGAAGTCGCCGGGAAACGGAGCCTGGAAGGTCCGGGAAGGTTTGCGGAAGCCAGAGTACAGGGCGCGCACCGGCACGGCCCGCCGGCCTGGCTCTGCCAAGCACGCAGCTCGCAAATAGGACGATGGCCCTCGAGGGGCAGCCGCTGCTTCTGCGCTTGCCCACTTTCTGTTCTGCGCATGCGCCTCTGTCAGCCGGCGGCTGAGGGCGGCCAGTGTGCGCATGCGTATGGGCAGGTCATGTGGGCGTGTCCTGTGTTTGTGAATCTGGGTCCCGGTAGGACCCCTGGGACCCCGAAACTCAGGTCAGCCATGAATCAGGGGCTGATGGGGACAATCCCATTGCTTGCCTGCTCCGAACCCACTCTGGCGCACATGAAATGCCAGCTGCTCAAGTGACAGGCAAAAGGGTCTCCGGGGCAATTTAAACCTCAGAAAATGCACAGGGCTGGGCCATGGCCCGGAGGCAGGCGCCCTGGGTTGGACCTGTGAACACAAACCGTGGCCGCTAGTTAGTGCTCAGGCCCTGTGGCCGCCCTGCCCCTGCCCTGGGGCGAGGCAGGCAGCACATACCACCCCAGGGCCTTTGCACCTCTGTGCCCGCCTCCTGCGGACCTTAAAGGGTGGCCTAGGGCGGGCCGCCTCCTTGCTGCACAGTTGTTCCCGTCTCCACCCGTTTCTCCAGGCCAACCCCAGCTTTCTCTCTGCTTCCCATGGCCGTCTTTATCCCGCCTGGTCCTGACACCCCAGGGGTGTCAGCTTCGTCCCTCCCACAATGGCCGCAGCTGTTGCCCTGAACGCTGGGCACTGCGGCCATGGTCCAGCCACACAAGCCCCCAGGAACAAGGCACAGCCGGCCTCAGGGACTTGGCACCTGCGGCTGTGGTTGCTGTGGCTCCTCATACCACGTTCCCACCCTCTGCCCCGCTCTGCACTTTCTCGTTCTGTTCTTTGTCAGTTGCTTTTGTCTTTTGTTTTATGACAATAACTCATTGTGTGGTGTAGGCTGACTTCAAACTCACTGTGATCCTCCTGCCTCAGCCTCCTGAGTGCTTACATTGCAGGCGTGCTCCATCACTCCTGGCCATTGAGCTTTTTTTTTTTTTTTTTTTAAGTCAACCCATGTAAAACCCTTTTTAGGGGCCAGGGATTTGGCTCAGTGGTTCCGGCGCCTGTCTTGCAAGTGCAAGGGCCTGGGTTTGATCCCCGGACACCACATACCATACTTGGTGTGGAGACTCTCGCTCAGCAGCAATCAGTACCACATACCACAGAGCCGGGCGTGGTGGCTCACGCCTGTCATCCCAGCACTCGGGAGGCAGAGGCAGGAGGATTGCTGTGATGTGAGTTTGAGGCTGAGCTCAGGGCCAGCCTGAACCACAAAGTGAGATCCTGTCTCAAAAAAAAACTTTTTGGGTCGCTTGGATGTGCCAGCCTCCGCAGGAAGCATTTGGTGGGCTAAAAGGGTCAGGTCTTGGCAGGATGCTGAGGATTATATCTGTGGTCCCAGCACTCTGGGAGGTTGGGCAGGAGAGTCCCAGGTTCAAGGCCAGTCTGGGCAACTTAACGACTTCCCATGACTGTTTTTTGTTTTGTTCTGTTCTTTTTTTTTTCCCCAATACTGGAGATCAAACTCAGGACCTTGTGCTTGCCAGGTAGGTGCACTGTGCCACTGAGCTACCTCCCCGGCTCAGCACCTGAAAGTCCTAGCGTGCGGGGATGGAGCTAAGCATGAGCCCCAGAGTGGACCCAGGCAGACCAACCCGAGGACAGGGGAGGACTTCGGGACAGAACAAGGCCAGCCCCTGCTCCCAGGCCGCTGTTTACCAAGTATCGAGTGACGACGCAGGCCTGTGTCTGCCGTCACAGTCATACCACGCAAGCAGGGGTGCTGGACGCTGCTCTTGTTATGCCCCGAGGCCAGGTCGGCGGGGCACCTGCCAGCCCCACTTCTGGAGGCCAGGGGACCAAGGGCTCTGCGGGGACCCTGGCACCCAGCTGGGCTGGGGACAGGTGGCACCCTGTCCCAGGAGACCGAGTGGTGACTTCACTCCTCATGCCCCCCATCTGCCTGCTCCTGGACAAGCCGTCACCCGATACCGAAGGCCATCCAGTCACTTTACGTAACAGTAAACAGTGAATCCTCCTATGTCTAGTACATCCCACGCAGCACTCGCCCTGCCTGACACTTGGGATATACTCAGGCACAGCAAATATTAAAACGGGGCGCAGCAGTGCACATCCACCCCCCTCGGAGAGGCTGAGGCAAGAGAGTCCCGAGTTCAAGCCCAGCTTGAGCACCTTAGTAAGACCCTATCTCATAACAAAAAGTACTTATGAAAGGGCTGAGGAGGTAGCTCAGTGCAAAGGCCCTAGGTTTAATCTAGTACTTAAAAAAGAAAAACACAGGGCTGGGGAGTTAGCTCAGTGGTTTCAGTGCCTGTCTTGCGAGTGCAAGGGCCCAGGTTCAATCCCTGGTGACCACATACCATACTGGGCGTGGAGACTCACCCCAGCAGCAACCAGTACCACATACCACAGTGCCGGGCGTGGTGGCTCACGCCTGTCATCCCAGCGCTCGGGAGGCAGAGGCAGGAGGATTGCTGTGATGTGAGTTGGAGGCTGAGCTCAGGGCCAGTTTGAACCACAAAGCGAGACCCTGCCTCAAAAAAAAGAAAAGGGAAAACACAAGACCTTAAGGCCACAGATGGCAGCTGACTGGGCTGCGACCTGGGAGGGCCCGGTCCAGGGGGGTGACCGCTGGGTCCCCATAGCCCGAGGTAGCCCTGAGCACCATCCAGTTCAGGCTGCAGGCTCAGTGGAAACTTTCCATGACTCGGACATCCAGCGTGACCTCGGTCCTGGAGCAGATCCCAGCCCAGCCAGCAGTACCTGGGTGGCGGCTCGGCACAGAGCCTCGAACCGAACCCCAGGGCCACAGCAGCAGCTCAGGGCCGGGACTCCGCCCGGCCGGCCGGCTGGGGCGGGTGATGGTGAGCGGCCCGGGCGGTGCCAGGAGATGTCTCGTGGTGAGAACCCAGGATCTGAGCCTGGGGACGCCTTCCCGAGCCCTAGGACTGCCTCAGCGATGGGCTGGCAGGCCGAGGGTGGGCTCCGAGGCTGAGCACACCACCGGGCATCGCCTCGTCTGGGAACCTCCGGAAAGCGCTGGGCCAAGCCTGGCAGCGTGCACCTGCCATCCCAGCGCTCCGAAGGCTGAGGCAGGAGGACCCTGGAGCTCAGAGCTTGAGCCCCGCCTGGGCAACATAGCAAAACCCTGGCCAAAATAAATCTGTAGAAAACAGTCGCTGAGGGTTTGTTTAGCATGTGGGAGGCCCTGGGTTCCATCTTCAGCACTGTAAAACATAAATAGATACGGTGGCAGAAGATAGGCATAGACATTTCTCAAAAGAAGACCTACAGCCAGGCGTGTTGGAGAGGGCTTGACACTGGCTGCTCAAGAGGCTGAGGCAGGAGGATCACAAGTTCACGCCTAGTCCGGGTGACTCAAGAAGACTCTCTCCAGTTAAAAAGGGCTGAGGCTGGAGCTCAGCGTGAAGGCCCTGGGTCCAGTTCCCACTGTGAGGAGGAAAATCAAAAATGAAACCAGCCTGTGAGCCAGCAGTCCTATGACGGGGCACACACGCCCGGGGAAAGGGAACCAGCGGTCAGAGGGCGTCGCGCCCCCACCGCCCGGCACTGCTGCAGCCCGGAATCCAGCTAAGTGGAGGGGGGTCAGCCCACCCCACTGTCTTCTGAGCCAGACTTACAAAGAGAGAGACAGACAGAGGGGGGGACAGAGAGGGGACAGAGCGAGCGCAGACAGAGGACGTGGCGGTGTGCACCGGCTCCCACTTGGAATCTCAGAGCCCAGTCACACGGGAGAGAAGAAAACGGCGGTTACTGGAAGTTGAGGCACGTCGGGTGTGGGAGGCAGGCGGCGCCGGGGGCGTAGGTCACTGTAGGCTCAGGCAGGAGGGGCTTAGCCAGAGAGTGGGCACAGGCCGCGGGCTGTCCCTTCTTTCAGAGCCTTTTCCTCACAACCTCCTGCCTCACGTCCCAGGAGAGACCGATCCTGATAGCTTACTGTAGCACAAGGAGGTGACTGCAGCTGCAAACAGTAAATTCCATGTTTCAAAATAATGGGGAGACAGAATTGTATTTTGGAGACAGGGTCTCCCCACACAGCCTGTGCTGGCCTGGAGCACACAGCGGTCCTCCTGCCTGAGCCTTCCCAGGACTGGCATGACCGGCGGGCACCACCCCTGGCAGGAATGAGGATTTTGAGTGCCCCACCCACAGAGATAATAAGTTTGAGCAGATAAATAAGCTATTGATAGTATTGCACAGTACTCCATAAATACATAGTTATTCAAATACGACACAACTTTGCTTAAAAAAAGGGATGAAGCCAGGTGTGGTAGTCATGCCGATAACCTTGGGAAGCTGAGGCAGGAGGATCACCCTAGGTTTGACGCCAACCATGGCTACATACTGATATCCTGGCTCCCCAAAACAGGAAGTGTCTGGGGTGTGGGCACTGCCGGCTCAGAATGTCGCTGG
>PVIR01018729.1:0-31981 GCA_004026965.1 Petromus typicus | reverse complement strand
GGCTGCCGGGGGAGGGTGGAATGCTCCGGTGGGCTGAGTGATTGTCAGGCCACACTCTGTCCTGTGATAGACCCTGTCAATGCCAGGTAAAGAAGACAAGCTCTATCTTCAAGGAGTTACTATTTTCCTGAAAGACTGTGATAAACAAAACAATATACAATGATAAACTGTGTTGAAGGAAAATGAAGCAGGATGAAGAGTCACTCTCAACACAGAGCTTTGCTTAGAAGATTCTGACTCCTACTCCAGGGCTACATGGAAGACCAGCTGCACCAGAAAGGAGAGAGATGGTTCTGTGCGGGCCTTTGTAGTGGGGAAAGTCTCAGTGAGGAGTGATAGCTCAAGCAAACGGAAGGGTCCTGGTGTGTTAAACAGGCAGGTAAACAAGGGAGCCATGCTTCAGTCTGAGTCCCAGGAAGAGTGGAGGGCATCTTGCTTGAAGGTGGTCCTCTGAGATCTAGCTTGGATTGGGGGATTCCTTAAGTTCAGGTAAACTTCTAATTTATCGATAATATTCTGCCACTTCCGTAACTCAATAAGCTAACTATGGCCATTTTCTTGTGCTTGGCTGCTTGTCATTTGCACCATAATGTGGAGTTCCTGCAGGTGGCACAGGGAGCCCTTTGTGGTTGATTTCTGCCTGGCCTGGGTCTGCATGGAAGGGAACCCACGGGAGGTTCCCCTGGGCCAGGCACACCCATCACTCTACACATCTCAGAGCTCAGTCTCCAAGTCACACTTAACTCCAAGGGAAACCCAGGTGTTTAATTCAGCTGTGTGACCAGTAAGGAGAAAAGAGATGTGTCTCATATACTTCTCATGAGCTGTTCCGTTTCTCTTTGCTTCCTTTCTGGCCTTTCTCTGGTCAAATAGTGCCTGGAGCCTTCTCTAAGGAGGTATTTTTGACCCCCCAGTGTGATCAGGTACTCCCATAAAGCCTCAGTGGCACCCAAAGATATTTCATAACTCTCATCACACATTGTCCTACAGTTATCATGTTCGTACCAGTCCCCCACACTAATCCTCAAGGTCCTTGGCACAAGGGACTAGGCTTTCTGTCTTGCTTTCCTCAAAGCTTAGTACTATCTGGCATGAGGCAGATGATCAAAAATCTCTGACAAGTAAATAAATCTTGGCTTCTAAACTGCCAGGATCCTGAAGCGTGGCCCAGCGTGATAACTCCAACTGAACACACTCAGTCTCACGTGAGTCTTGGTGTAGAAGTGTCATTCGACAACTGGACCTGGATATCACACTGGATCCCCTAAGAGGAAAGTGTTTCCAAGTTCGGAAGTACAAAGAAAACTCCTCACTTTGAGTCCAGCCCACTAATCATTGTTAAGGAGCACCGCAGCCTCCTCCTTCTGGGAGGTGCGAAAGAGGGTAACAGATGCCCATTGTGTGAAATGAGCACGGCTGCACCAGGCTTGGGACAAAAGCAGTCGGGTGGCAATGCTCCTGTGTGCACAGCACCTGGAGGATCTAGGAAGCAGTTACACAGTGACACATCCACCACAATTTCTATGACGCCCACAAGGCCTGAGCCAGGCTGACTCAGGAAGGACCAAAGATAGTAAAATCTCATTAACAGCAGAGAGAAAGGCTGAGTCACTTCTATAATGACTGGCTCACAGCAGGAATCACTATCAGGCCTGAGACTAAGCAGTGAATGGCAGGGTTTTTTAATGTGGCTGGAGACTCACCTTTACAACTGTTGAAGAAATTTTATAGCTCACATATCCAAGAACAAACAGAGTGGAGAGGTTACCTTGGGACGCATGAGTAGGTTCCCCTGCTGCCTCCAGCGCCCATCATTCAGGTTCACTGGTGCCAGACAGGAAAACATAATCAAGTTTCATGGTTTCAAATGGTTGATTGAGGTTCTGTACATAGTAACATCAGTAGAATGAAGATAAATCATGCCTTTGGATCACATACTTCTTCTCCTGGTTGGAGCTTCTTTTCCTGGTTGGCCTAGTTTCTATCCAGGTCTTTGGGGCATGTCAGAGAGCACAAGGACAGACCCTTCCTGGGTATTATGGCCTCAGGATGACAGTTCCAAAGCCTCATAAGAGAAGAAATGGTTGAACTCTCTCCTTGGACTTGTAGGTATTTTTGTCTGTCATGCTGAGCTATTTAGACTGTGATGATGATGACAATGATATTTATTAAAACAGGAAACATATTAAGCACTAAATTGGGCAAGGTTAACATACAGGATCTCGTTGAATCTTCACAATCACCCTATAACTATATATCACATATACTCAGCCTTTTAGATAACAAACACATTGGTAGGGGAGAAAATGAGAAATTCAGCTCCAAAACAGAATCAGAATGAGAAAGCTACCAATGTGCCTCTGGGTTCCATCACCAACATTGGTTGTGCCATCAAGAACCAGTGCAGGTGTTTTCTTCTGGTTTTATTTCAGACTTTAGCATTTATCATAACCCCTACTAGTGAACTAGCTACTAGTAACAGTAAGCTACTATCACCTCTCACCTCAATCACAAACAACCTTGATATGGATCTCTTTTTGAGTGGTAGGCAATATCCTAAGCACTTCACCTGTGTTGTGACTTCCACTCCATGGCAATCCAGTGAAGGAGGAATCATTACAGGGCGCCAGGGTTGTATGGCTCCAAATGATACTATCCATGTTGAACTCTTGACCTCCAGGAGTGAGACCCCTAGAGTCATACAACACGGAAGCTTTATTATTATACTCCCAGTTTACATATCAGAGAACTGAGGTGCAGGGGAGTAATTTAACTTGTTCCTGCTCACACTGGTCATCAATGACAGAGTTGTGTTTCAAACCTGCTAGTTTGCTTCCAGAGCCTTAACCACCGTTATTCCTCTATCAGCTCTTGAATTGTCCTCCTTGCTCTTGGTCTTCTGTATTCTCCAGTAGCCAGAGTGATTCTTTCTAAATATATGAACAATATCATGACTCAGTGTGCTCTAGTAGTTTCCCATTAATCCCAACCTGAACATGCTCCCAGCCCCATGTAATTTGGCTCCTTCCTGTACCCCCAGGCTCAACTCTGATAGCCCTCTCTCTAGCTCACTCTGCGCTTCCTACCCAACCTGTTTGGCTCTTCTGATTTCACCAAGCTTCTTCTCACCACGGGGGCCTTAGCATATACTGTTTTCCCCAGTCCAGCCCCATACTTTGTTTAAATCTCTCCGTGCATCTATTTCTCACTTCACACAGGACTCTGTGAGGATGCCACCTTTCCAGAGAGGTTTCCCTGACCTTTCGACTTGAAATAGCTCCCAAATCTCATTTGCCATTCTCA
The DNA here is from genome assembly GCA_004026965.1 of Petromus typicus. Lineage (NCBI taxonomy): Eukaryota > Metazoa > Chordata > Mammalia > Rodentia > Petromuridae > Petromus > Petromus typicus. The sequence goes on along the minus strand of PVIR01018729.1, from coordinate 28,678 downwards.
AGCCCATTATCCTCTTTTGCTTCTCTTGCAGTATTTAGTAGTTCTCAGAATGGTAGCTCCTGCGTACTAATGCATCACTGTTTAACTTTTGAATATAAACCTTTTTGTCATCAACATTGAATCTCCAGAACTGAGAGAGAGCCTGATGCATGGTTGGGAGATCAGGACACACTGGCTGAGTAAATACTGAGCCAGCCTCCTGGCTAGCAGGGTTTTGGTGCCAGCCCAGGGCACACAGCCAATCCTCAGAATCAGCCCAACAGGCCAGGATGGAAGGAAAATTTTGATTTAGAAACATTTATTTGATGCTTTTGAGTTCCAAGCATAGTGACACCTATTAAATCCCTTAATCCTAACATCCTGTGAAATATGTAATGTTGGCAAGAAAGGGGAAATATGAGGATGATAGACAAACATATTGCATTAATTCCTTGACAAACTTTTTATCCAGAACAGAAAAGAGGTGATTATTACACACACAGACTGAATTGCTTATCTTTATATAGTCGAAACCACAAGAATTTGTATTTTCCTTTATGAGTCAGCTGCATTAATAGTATAGGGTATTTAACTTGTGTTTATTTTCACTATATCTCCAAGATAAAAGGTATTATCTATTTCCTCAATTTAGCTTTTAAAATCTCCTCAATGATTCAATTCATGAGCATGTGAGTTTCCTGTATAAACTGTTTTGTTCACCTTTATGAGGAAGAAACCTGAGTTTCTATAAAGATGTGTACAAACTAAATTATAACATTTTATCACAACATTAAAACAGTACTTTAATGACTTGGTCATTTGGATCATGTGCTGGAGACTCCAAATGTTTGTCTTGTTCTGATTTGAAATCCTGAGGACCCTTGATAGAAAAAAGGAGAACTCTCTCCTTGATCAAAGGGAGTTCTCCTTTGTGGATTAGACACCTCCTCACATCATTGCCCAGTAAGGTGTGGGCTGTCGGTCTGGTTTGTGTCTGAGCCTGAATTTGTACAATAAGGATGTGGTTCCCATTGCAAGGATATACAAAGTGAGGGGGGCTTTATAAAGTCTGGGCCTTGAGCAGTGTCCTGGTTGATGTAACAAGCCCCAACCCGACAACTCACTAGTAGAACCAGGGTGAGCAGGAAGGGTCTCCCCACCCCCACTCTGTGCAGCCCAAGAAGCTATACATTCATCTAGCCCCTAGGTCCCTCTATTTCAGGCTGAACATCACTACTCTGAAAATCCAAAATACAGAATGCTTTCAAACTTTTTGATCATTAACATCACTGAAAATTCTATACCTGACTTCATGTGACAGATTGCAGTTCAAAGGTAGGTACTTATTATACCTATACTTATAATAAGTATACTATACTTATTATAATACTTATAGTATTATAAGTATTATATAGAATTGCCTATAGGCTATGTCTACAAGTTAGATACAAAACATAAATTGATTGTTTAGACTTGGGTCCCACGCCTAAGATATCTCATTACGTATATACAGAAGTTTCAAATTCTTTAAAAATAAATGAAACCTCAAATACTCTTGTCCCAAGCATTTCAGATAGAAGACACCAGCCAGTGTAGCCCAGAGTCATTTAGTGCTGAGAAGCTAATAGCATGGTTTCCAGAGGTATTAAATAATAACATGGCACAGACTAAAGACACTTAATCCCTGATCAGTGCCAGGGACAAAGGAAATGGTGAGCAAAGTTAGCTTCTGAGATCTCAGGCTATCGAAGAGAAAGAAATGGAAGTTGAATCCCAGTCTTTTGACTGCACACAGTAAGTAAGTAAGACTAATGATCAAAGCAAGTCTAGGCAAACTGACTCTGTGGGATTGAAACCTCTAATACCAGCTGCAGATATTCTTATTTATTTACTTACGTATTTTATATATCAGTACTGCAGATTGAACTTAAGGCTTTGTACATGCCAAGCAAGTGCTGTAACACTGAGCCAGATCTCTAGCCACTTTTGTTTTTTATTTTGAGACAGGGTCTTACTAATCACCCAGGTTGCTCTCAAACTTGAATCCTCCTGTCTCCGCTGCCCAAGTGACCGGGATTAGCAGTTTGCCCCACTGTGCCTGATCACAGGATCCACTTTACCAGACACCCTGAGGCTCTTATCCAGAAGACTAATAGGAGAACGACAGGACCACAACTGGATTCTTTGAGAATTAACAATGACCTGCAGAGGTGGAACAGATATAAAGTCCACAGGGAAATGGGATCTGATCGTTATAGCATTTTTGTTCCACAAAACAGTAGATACACAAAAAATGGAGGCAAATTTCCCATCAAAAATATTTCAAATAAACATTGAGTCTCTCATGGGATATAGTTTAAATACTGGAATGTTTTACTGTTCTGAAATGCCCTACTCCCTGATAGCTCCAGGCAAATGGGAGATTACTGTGTCATCTACTAATCTTTCAAACCTAAATTCCAATACTGTCCTCCAAGTTGCTACTTTTAAACAATGAAAAAAAGTTGAATTTAACTTCCTTCAGTCCTATATTATTATATCCTATGAAAACGAAAACTAAAGCCATCTTCTACCCAATGAGCCTCTGAAATTCTTAAGTGACTGGTAACAAATGAAATGTGGATGTGACTTACTGCTCATTGTGTGCAAAGCAACACGTTAGTTTTTATAATCTTCCTGCCAAAACTCTAGACATAAATTAAGATATATTCCCATCTCTAAAGGCTCATGAGAGGGTTGACTACTATTTAAGTGACAGAGGAAATTTTGATCCATCTCTCAGACACCTGAACCCCTGGGTGGAAATGACAGAGGATGAGAAGGGGACATCTGGACACAAAGCACAACACTGTACTGAGCTCCCACTGCTCCCATCATGTCCTTATTGCTTCTCGCCTCTGGTGCAGGCTGGATCTTCTAGGTTATGACTGGAAAACTTTGGCAAGTTATCTAACATAAACTACTAGTTATTTGGCCTGAGAGCCATTCTTTCCTCTCTGAACACCAGAAATCCCTAATTTTAGGGATAAACTGCTGCTTAGTCTAAAGCTTGCACTCTCACATCTAGGTATAGCCACGTGACTGTTGCAGTCTGTGAGTTGTTATAAAAGCAGTGTGTTCAGCTTGCAGGAAGTGTTCTTTTTTTTTAGGTTTTTTGAGACAGGGTCTCACTTTGTGGTTCAGGCTGGCCCTGAGCTCAGCCTCAAACTCACATCACAGCAATCCTCCTGCCTCTACCTCCTGAGTGCTGGGATTACAGGCACTGTGGTATGTGGTACTGGTTGCTGCTGGACGTGAGTCTCCACACCCAGTATGGTATGTGGTTACCGGGGATCGAACCTGGGCCCTTGCACTTGCAAGACAGGAACCGGAACCACTGAGCTAACTCCCCGGCCCTGCAGGAAGTGTTCTTAAAGGAAGACAGTGCAACCCCCTTCCCTGCTGGCTGATTTTGGAGACCTCCAGGCCCCGAAAGGCAAAGGTAATTTATGATGAGGTTAGTGGAGTGAGACCTTTCCTCATTTTTCCTGGAAATTATCCTTCTGATGGGCCAACAGCAAAATGACTGGGGAGAAACCAACCTGATATCCACCCATTCTCCACATCTGGCTTCCAGCTGCAAGGCCTTAGGAAAGGGAAGCGGTTTGACGTCACCTGCTCAGGTTCAGAGTTTTGACTATTCTTTAATTGAACATTCTAATTGCTGTATTAAGCTAGTATTTGTTTCTTAGGAAGACTCCAGACTTGTCTCGTAACTAAGAGTAAGAAAAACTTAACTAAGAATAAGAACAACGTGTTTCCATTCAACAGCAGAGAAGGATCAGCGATGGAAAATAAACAGAAAACTAAACAAACTTGAGAAACTACAAGTAAGAGACACTTGCTTACCTTCTGAGTCCACTTGTTGATACCCAGGCAGCTCCTCCTTGCTGCTGCCTAGAGACACAGCAGCACTGTCACAGAGAGAAAAGCCTCCGTGCTCCATCGGGGCAAGCTCTTCGGAACTTGGCATGACATGAGCAGTATGCTTGTCCAAGTTGGGAGAGGAAGCACGAAAAAGAACCTCCAAATCTTGCCTTTGCACAGAGAAGTTTAGCAAAGATCCTAAGGGCTCTCTCCAGGGGCTGGATTCATGCTAGTTACCATGTAAGTCGGGGGAATTAATCCTGATGCCCCTGACCTCATCATCCTGAGAGGAGGAGAGGTTACTCATCCGAGGCCCATGAGCATCAAAGCACTCACTGGAGTCCTTCGTGTACAGCTGTCAGCCTGGGAGGACTGCTGGTTTCTCCTGTTGAGGTCTGTCTCTTCCTTGCTGACAGGAGCCCCAAACCTCTGAACTGCCTTCAGGGGTGCAAGAAATCACTGTTCTTCCCAAGGACCTCACCTTATTGTGCCCCGCCCCCCTCTCTGCCCCTACATGATTTTCCTCAACCTGAGGAGACACCATGGCTGCCACACCCAGGGAGCACCTCGGGCTCATCAGGCCAGTTCAGAGCCACCATTGATCTTGCCTACAATAATGTATTTTAAAAATTATATTAAAGCAGAGATAAATGAAGAGAAAATACTTCTACTTAGAAGAAGCTGTAGACCTCAGGGTTGTCATTCCACACTCGCCCATCTCTTTCCGTACACTGGCTGCGCTGTTGATCCAGCTTCTGCTCCTGGCTTCTCATTTTATTTCAATAGCTCCTCAGGCCAAAATCTCAAGAGACCAGATTTTGGTCAAGCAAGACAGAGTTTGGGAGAGGAGGAAGGAATCTATGCTACTCCCAGGCTAGAATGATAATTGCCAGGAGTTTTAGGAAGATAATTATACATTAGCAGGATTGAGGGCCAAAGGGGATGAAAACCATAGCTCAGCAGGTATAGTTAAATAAAGAAATAAAGACTTCAGTGTCTAATACATTTATAATCATCTATTAGGTTTCAGATTAAAAATGTCCCTATAGAGCACAATAAAATCATAAGGTCAAACAGTGTGCACTACTATATTAGATAGTCAGTTAAGACTGTAATTTATTCTTTTTTTTTTTTAAGGTGTTTTGAGACAGGGTCTCGCTTTGTAGTTTAGGCTGGCTCTGAGCTCAGCCCCAAACTCACATCACAGCAATCCTCCTGCCTCTGCCTCCCGAGTGCTGGCACTGTGGTATGTGGTACTGGTTGCTGCTGGGATGAGTCTCCACGCCCAGTATTGTATGTGGTTACCCAGGGATCGAACCCAGGTCCTTGCACTTGCAAGACAGGAGCTGGAACCACTGAGCTAAATCTCTGGCCCGACTGTAATTTATTCTTAAAACAAAGCAGACAGCGGAAGAAAAATGGCAGAGTGGTGACCAGCAGCAAAATGTGGATTCTCTGAGATATGGAATCCAGACAGCTGGAAAATAACAATGAAGGCTGCGGATCAGTAAGGAACTGACAGGAAAATTAGACACTGCAGAGAAGTTGGAGAAATGGACCAAGGAGCAAAGAAAGGATGAAACGATCTGGAGGCGTACTTAGGCTCATGGGAAGGAGAGACTGTTACAAAAAATGCAAGGAAAGTGTCCAAGGCAGCAGCTCCAGGGAGAAACGCTGGATTGGCCAATATCATGGGCCCTCAGAAGAGCCCCCGGCTATTGGGAACTGCAAAAATAGCACAGAGTTTGGCTGGAAGGTGACTCTTTCCACACAGAAGGCAACAGTTAGAAATGGAATCCAGTATAGAAATTATCATAATGTTACCGGGTTTCTGGGGTGCTGAGCTCCCCAGGGATCCTTTCCAAGCTCTTGTAATGAACAAAGAACTGGACAGGAATGAGGTGGCAAGATTTTACATTTATTAAAAGTATTAGAGTAAGAAAAGGAGTTTGCTCTATAGAGTGAGTACAGACTAGTTAAAGGTAGGAAAAGAAGTACACACTGCAGGGCTGGCCAGGAAAAAGGCTCATAGCAGCCACAGGTTAACAATGGCCACAATCTTTTACACCCCACCATACTGATGCCAGACCTAGGCTGTCTTATCAAAAACCAGTTTGAGGGCTGGGATTTAGCTCAGTGGTTCTGGCGCCTGCCTTCCAAGTGCAAGGGCCTGGGTTCGATCCCCGGTAACCACATACAATACTGGGCGTAGAGACTCACGCCCAAAAGCAATCAGTACTACGGACCACAGTGCCGGGCGTGGTGGCTCATGCCTGTAATCCCAGCACTCGGGAGGCAGAGGCAGGAGGATTGCTGTGAAGTCAAGGCTGAGCTCAGGGCTAGCCTGAACTACAAAAGCAAGGCTCTGTCTCAAAAAAACAAAAACAAACAAACAAACAAACAAAAAAAAACAGTTTGACGCTGTGCCTGAAGAATTGAAGATGGCACTGCCTATTGGTAACAATTCAAATGGAACCAGAGAAGACCCAGGATAGCAAAGGAATCTTGGGTAACAGAAGCATAGCAGGAGGCATCACAATCTCAGACTTCAAGTTATGTTACAAAGCCACAGTGATTAAACACATGTGATATTGGCACCCAGATATGGAATACCCCTGGTTGGTAGAACCATTGGCCCACTGTAACAAAACAAAAATAAAAGTAATCCATCAGAGCCTACCCACAAAGCCCACATCAAACTAAGGCTTGACTTAGATCAAAATTTTCTTCCTTAAGTTCCTCCTGACATCCCCTGGGTCAACAATACCATACTTCAGAGAAAACACTGACCACAGGGAAAGAACAAATATTGTATTTGGCAACAGAAAAAGACATACATCCCATGGTCACTGCTAAAGTGAAATATGTACAAGTATGATCACCATGGATACAGAACAATGACACCAATCCCATTCCCTGAGCCCTGGGAATCACTCTCCCATCTATGAAAAGAAATCCAAACTGTCATCCTGAGAACTCCCACCTTGCCCTTTACCTGCCCTTTTACCTGGTGTGGATTTTCATCCTGCCCTGTTTTTTCTTGATACAAATTCTACCTTCACTTTCACAGTGCTGTTTTGTATCTTGATTGAGTTCTTTCATCAAAGTGACAAGTATCAAGGAATTGTCCTGTGAGGCCACTCACTATTGGTGGTAGCAGGTGGCTATTAGAAATACACATTTTTCTGGGAAAGCGATATTATGAACAAACACAAGATATGAAGTGAGCTGGCACACCTGCAGGCATCCACTCTCTCAGCTCCTTTCTTCCCACAAGTTTCAAGTGCTTCCTCATTTAACAGATGTTTACTGAGGACCTCTGGGCTAAGTACTATAGGCTGAAGAATACAGTGCCGGTGTCAGGCACTTCAGGTTTTGGAATAAATAAAATATAGCTTTGCCCTCAGGACCTCGCAGCTGACTGAGCAAGACAGTAAGGAATAAAGAAGTTCTGAAGGAGAATGTGGTCCTTCAAGCTCCCCAGGAATCACAACAGAGTTGAGTGATCACTCTATCCTTGGGGTCAATATCTGTGAAAAGGAGAAGGACACAGGATGGCTACAGATGTCCAGCTGTGATACAGACGCGACGGTGGCTTAAAGAACCCTATAGGGAGCTCTGGCCCTTTGATCTTGTCCCAAGTTGGGCCAACATAACTTTATATTCTACACTAGTCGGTCACTGGGTGGGAGCCAGCCAAACTTGGCAGCCAGTAGAATCTCCTTGGAGTTGACAACTAACGTTACCCAGTATTTCTAACACCTGGGGCAACAGGTCCACATCAACTTCTCTGAGGACAGACAGGAAGGAAGCAATGAACCACTGGAAGGATCACACAGGCTCTACCAAAAACAGTGATAGGAGATAAGAAATTTTCCAGATAGCAAACTGGGAAGTAAATTCCAACTACAGTGCCTATCAACTATGGTTGTCTGGGAGACCAGGGAGTACATGTTGAGGAGAACGGAGGAACAGAATTCTTTCCTTACACCCAGGAAGACCTTATTTCACCGCCTTTTCTTCCCTTCTATGTGAAGCCGGGAAGCCTCATCATGTTCCATGAATACTAAGAGAACACAACTGTGCAAACAATTGCAAGTTATTATAGCTGGGAAGAAATCAAAGCATGCTTATCTGGTGAGCAACTCAATAAGATTTTTAAATTGGCAAATATTTAGCTATCGATAAACACCATCACCTGTGTGATGTATTTACCAACACCAGCCCCAGGGTGGAAGACTGACCACTTCGGTGGATGTGGAGGAAAGGTTGATGCTTATCCTAGAGAGAACGGGACCAGTGAGTGGCTGCTCCTTTTCTATAAGGTCTCTGCCCAACAAAATCACCTCCCCGAGCCTTGTTTCTGTCATTTGTGAGGAAATCCATTCCTAACATCCATTCCCAACATCATCTTGAGACTGAAATAAAGATAACACACATAAAATGTGCTGCATAGAGTGTATTCCTGGTACGCGCCGGCCACCATGGTCAATTCACTGAAACTGGGAGCTTGGTCTGCTCAACCCCATCGTCGCTCTCTGCCACTTTGTCTACCTCTTTAGCACTAGAATAAGCCTGGGCACTTTTCTATATCCACAGTCTGTTCAGACAAAGCCATGAGCTAGTAATTAACTGAGACTGGGCAATAAGTGGCTTCATTCTTTCTCATCTTGCTTGATCTGGGCCGGGATTAGAGGTGGTTGCCTAGTGATGGTATTAATGGATCTGAGGGAACAACAGGCCCAAGGTCCGCCTTCCCACTGGGGAGGAACTGCCGCCATGCCAGAGTTCTTGTTTCTGAGGGTTACTTGGATGCTTTTCCCGAAAAGGGGTTTGATTCTGAGACAAACTGAGGACATTCTTCTGCCGGGAATTGTCACTGGGATGAAAGAAGAGCCATGAGACATGAGATTGGACGTCACAGCTGCAATTTGCACTCTTTTCGCAGAGTAGGTTATTCCAGAACATGGAAGGATGATCAAAGAGGAGGTGCACAAACGGACTTCTGTTTTATGATGGGCACAGAGAGCCAAAAAGAGCACAGGGGTCCTTTTTCTCTGCTTAAGTCTTTATAAGTCATTGCTGCTGTGCGGCTGGCATGACAGGAACTAGGGCTCCTGAGTCTCTCAGACCGGAAGGTGGGAGGGATGCATCAGAAAACCTCAAGTGTGATGGGGCCCAGTGACCGGTGAGTTTAGAATTTCTGGGCTTTTTGTGCTAAGCTGCATTCTCAAAGTTCTTTGGTCCATACTGCTCTCTGGAGGGCACATAGCTTTGATCCATTCAGCCTACAGCCTGGTCTCCAATTGCTTTTGCAGAAAAAGAGTACTGAGCAATGCGAATCTAACAGTAATATTTTCCATAAAAAGACTGAAATAAGTTAGTTGTGAGGTCTTATGAAGACAAAATTTCTTCAGTGAGCTGCTCCAATTGCTTTTCAATGTGGGACACAATGAAAGAAACAGCTAGTTAGATCAGCCTGCTTATTTTAAATTCATCTCACAATGCCGATTTCTAACTACAGAATTATTTTTAAGGTTAACTCATGGTGGAAATCAACTGTTAGTGAATTTCTAAGTGGAAAGAAACAAACTAAGCAACTATAAAACATTTAACTGTGATGTAAGATCTCATGTTGAAGATTTGAAAAGCCACTGGTGGTAGTTCTGGCCTCAGTAGTGTTGCCTTCCAGCCAGGATGACAGGGATTTGTGTCTCTTCCCATAACCGGCACAGAATTTACAGCCATTCTTGGCTGATACCAGTTTTATCAGTCAAACTGAGTGGAACCTGAGGTTCACAGTTGGCTGCCTAAGTCCTCCATTGTCTCCCACCTTCCCTTCTTCTTCTCATTCTTCCTCTCTACTTTTTCTCAAATGCTCATCATTTAAATATGAAAAATCATAGGATTACTTACTTATGGCACTATTTAAATTTCCTTCTCCTACCAGCTGGAAATTGAAAATACTTTTTTGAGGAACCACTTTACCCTACCCTGACCAAACCCCAGGCAGAAAAAGCACTGAGAACCAGTAAGCTGTATAGCTGTCGGGCAAGAAGGAGACCCTCTTCCTCGGGCTGTAAAGTGCAACCAGAAATGAGAATGAAGCCTGATTCCTTCAACCCAATAGGACTCCTCCTTCACTCTGTGGACCTGAAGAGGAAAAGGCTGGGGAATGGTGGGATTATTTCAGTCTGGTAATTTAAAGATCTGCAGCCTAGAATACTGTATTGTAATATTACCGATAAGTTGGCCAACTCCATTAGCATGGAAAAGTCTATAAAAATAGTAATCTTTTGAAAACAACACTGAGATTTCATCTCCTTCCACATAGAATGGCTGCCATTTCAGATTCAGCCAACAGCAAATGTTGGTGAGGCTGCGGAGAAGGAACCCTTCTCCACTGTTGGTGGGACTGTAGACTTGTACAACCCCTGTGGAGATCAGTTTGGAGATTCCTCAAAAAGCTAGGATTGGAGGTCCCATTTGACCCAGCCATCGTCCTGCTAGGCATATACACACAAGAATTAAAAGACTCATATCACAGTGACATATGTGCATCCATGTTTATAGCAGCCCAATTTGTGATTGCTACATCTTGGAAACAACCCAAGTGTCCACAACTGGAGACTGGATAAAAAAGCTGTGGTTCTTATACAGAATGGAGTATTACTCTGCCATAAAAAATGATAGGTTTGAATCATTTATACTTAAATGGTCATACCTTGAGGATATCCTCATAAGTGAAATAAATAGATCACAGATAGGTACATATCACATCTTTTCTCTGGTATGAGAAAATAAAGATGTAAATGAGCCCTAGCATTGTATGTTATATATTGTGAAACAGAAAATGCTCAAAGTAAAATAGAGTGAAGGGGGAAAAATAATGAGATTATAACAAAAAAGTAAGGAAACAAATTTTATGTATATGGGGGGTGGTAGGGTGGGTAGGGCTATGGGAAAAAATGAGAATTAAGTTGTGTCTTATACTGGTACAAATCCCCATTATGGAGTGCAATCATGATGTGTGTATGCAATGTACCAATAAAGATTTTAAAAAATAGTAATCTTTATTGGAAAGACAAGAGAAGCATACATTCTACTTTTGCTCCTTTCAGAGCAACAAACAGACATTTGATCTCATTAACTCAAAAGAATGACAATTTAATAAGAAACATTTTTTAAAATGCAGGAGAAGAAACAACATTCAGGAAATGCTCTCAGCTACTCTTTTAGTACCTTGTATTATTACTTCTTTCTTCTCATTCTCATTTTTGCCTCTCGGCTGATCCCTACAAGGGTTTTACATCCCAGTAATTTTGATGTCATGAACTTGGACCAGGTGTGGTCACAGGTTTATCTACTTTTGTGTATATCTGCTTTGAGGTTCATCACCTGGTGCTAAACTTTAATTTTTAGTTTAATTCATGAATCAGTTCTTTATTTTAAACTAGGTCATGTCACCCTGGATAGCCTGTATTTCACTCCACGCCAACAGCACATTCTGGGTCACTTCCTGTAACTGGAGTAGAGCTTTGGACAGGGACACAGGAAGAGTGGGTTCTATATACCGAATGTGGGAGGGGCAGACCCTTTAGCAAAAGCACTTGAAGGTATGATGTTTAACCTAGGTTATGCCCAGGCTGACAGTCTCCTTTTGGCAATCTGGATTGGACAGGCAAACACCCTACAAAATCTTTTTACCATGGATGAAATCTATCTCATGCTCAAGAGAACAGATATAGATAAACAGAGGTGTTTTGAGTGTTTGGCAAACTTCAGATTTTTGTGAAAGAGGAAATCTAAGCAAGGCACTAAATTGGAAGGTCACACAGAAATGAAGAGGCCTAGCAGACAGCTTCAGCTCTGGATCCCCAAGTCCTGGCCCCACAGAGAGAAAAAAATCCTCTGTCTCTGTTTTAAATACAAGGAAATTCAGGTAAGAGTTTCAGCCAGGGTTAAGGCAGAGGGACTGGTGCTATCTCAGAGCTGAAGTCTGGCTGGAGGAGAGCATCTCTCTGTCATCTATCACCCGCTATGCCACAGAACTGCGAGCCAGCGAGGTGTGGGCTTGAGGCCTCCTCCTCTCCCCTCTTCCCCTGCACAGATGACTGTGCCTTCACCAGACTGACTTCAGAAAAGCTCTTTAGAAAAATCACATTTGAGACTTTAGGTATTGGGCTCCTTTTAAATTGATGCTGTCACAAACTGCAGCCCGACCCCAGAAAAAATATTTCTGTACTCCATAGGAAAAGAGGCAGCAATATCAGGAACCTGTGAGAGACCATCCCTGTTGGGAGAGTGAGAGTTCCTGAGGCCAAAGTGACTCCTGGTGGGTGGAAGCAGGGGCCTCCGACTTGAGCCCCTTGAGAGCAGAAGGTGTTTCTTTGTAGGGAAGCTGGGCGACTAGACGCTCCATTGCCTTGAAAGGTCAACTCTTTTAAAACTGAACGGCCAGCATTGTATGTATTTTAGTGCTCTTTGTGGTTGTGTTTAATATTTTAAATAAGCAGTGACAACTTTTAAACCCAGGTTTTAAAAGATAACATTCATAACTACCTTAACTCAAGTGATACAACAAGACTGTGATTTACGGGGCCGGGGAGTTAGCTCAGTGGTTCCGGCGCCTGTCTTGCAAGCGCAAGGACCCGGGTTCGATTCCCCGGTAACCACATAACAATACTGGGTGTGGAGACCCAAAAAACTCAAAAGTTCTCTGTAAATATTTAAGAGCAACTAGTACACCTCATGCTGCCCCAGAATACTATAACTTCCATGTTTAGCCACTCAACAAATATGGATGCCCAATTACACTCTCAACTTCTTAGTAGAAAGTGAATTCCTGGCTGTACATTTGATCTCATGAAGCACATCCTCTTCCTGGCAGATGTATCTCCCTACCTTAGGCAAGCTTTCTCTACCAAATAACTCTTATTCTCCTCAATTTTCCAATGATACAGCAGTTACCTGTTTAAGATCTCTTGTAAGATTATAAAACACTAGTTACTAAATTCCCAATACCATGAGAAGAAATTACCTTATTTTTAGATTGTCTGTGCTTATCTGGGTAGAATGCTTTAAATATCTATAAGTATTTTGGAAGGAGACTTTTGATACTTTACTCTGATCATCAATCAATGAGTCTAAAATGCCTTTGGGAGCTAAAGTAACTAAGAGTGCTCATTTGAAGGAGAGAAGCAGGGAAAATAGAAGGGTAGTATTTAGTCATTGATTTAAAAACACACTAAAAACATATCAATATTAAAGACTGTGTATGTTCCATTCCTTTGCCAGAGTTTGAAGAAATAGGTATACTCTCAAAAATGTTACACATATTTTGTAAAGAACACAGTGCTACTTATAAACACAAGTATTTGAGATGACTGGAATAATTTTTTAAAGTCTCAATCTTCTAATTATGCTTCTAATCTTTCCTACTTCTCTGATTGTATTTGCTCTGGGGAGTGTTGCATTTGAACCCAGGGACTTCACTCTGAGTTACATCTGTAGCCCCTTTAAAAAATTTAAGTTGTAAGACACGGCTTTGCTAAGTTGTCCAAGCTGAGCTCAAGCTTGGGATCCTCCTGCCCCCAGGCTCCTAAATGACTGACGAGATATTTTTTTCTTGTATGTTTTTTTCCAAACTATAGGCACTCTAATAACATGATGTCGTGGTTTATTTAGCTTTTCTAGAAGCACATGTGGAAGTTGAATTAATTACCCTTAGGTTAAACAAGTGTCCGTGTGATGGCTTAGAATCATTCTAGTATTCTTATAAAGTTAATATAGAGGCATAAAGTACAGTAAAAAATAAAAACCATAGGTATGTTGTGTAAATCACAGAAAAATACAAGAAATAAAAAATTCTCCTTCAAACTCATGACTGTTGTTAGTTCTTCAAGCTAACTCACGCTTTTAACTTCTGCAACAATCACTGTATAATATATTTGAAAAGGTGCTTTTCACAATGATTTCAACATAGGTAATAGTATCATTCTCATTTTACAACTTGGAAATGGGACTTAGAGAATGTAACACACTGCCAAAGTGACAGTTGTGAGGGGCAGAGCCAGAATTTAAATCCCTCTCTGGCCATAAGCCCAAGCCTAACTACTATGACTTGTCACTCCCTTGTGCCTACACACCGCCCAAAAAAGTTGACACCAGGGCCAAGTTACCCTGAATGCAGAAGCTCTCCCACCAGGTCCTGGAGAGCCAGAGGCTTAAATCCTAACTCCAAATTCTCAGGTGACTTCTACTGAATTTGTCAAAAATAATGAAATCTAGCTCTCAATCAAGGTAGGGAACAATGTCACTATTAAAATGTGCTTTAGTCTCTTTTTAAGCAGGTGACATGCAGAAAACTCCATTCGTTCACATTTTATTGGAGCAATGCAAAGAGAGTTTATTTTTTTAAAAAGACTGAGTCTTAGTAGGAGAAACATGATTTATGAAATTTTAACTTGCTCTCTCCTCATTTTTGCCCAGCTTATTCTCTGCCGCTAGCACCCTCCCCCATTTGTCTTCCACTGCAGGTTACTTTCCTTCCTAGACTAAACTACCCATCCACACTAATGCTGAGCAACAGCAGGAGACAGTATGTCTACAAAACATCTGGACAGAGATGGAAACTACTCAGAACTATTTACCAGTACATTTATCATGATATATTTTATTAGTGGGCTCTTAGATGTATGACACAGCAGATGAAGCAAGGATATTTTAGTAGCAGCATCTGGTGACAAATCCATGATCTAAGGGAAGAAGGTAAGAAAGACAACTGAGCCGACACACTGAAGAATGAAAATGTTGGAGAAACACAGTTTACTGACTTGCCCAAGGCTAGACAGCTACTCGGTACCAGAGGGTTCATCTGAACTCTGATGTCAAGTTTCCTAGGCTGTCAGCTCCCATAATGCTGCCTTCTCACTGTGCCAGAGGCTTTCGTATAGTTTGGGAAATGCTTAGAAAGGGGTAGCAATGGAGAAGAAGTGTAAAAGTCAAGCGGCAAGGAAGAGAATGTCATGGCATTGTTTATGGAGAACTTATTCATTGCATTAGACATTTGTTATTGAACTGAATTGTATCCCTCATGAATTTATGTGTTGAAGCCTTAACTCCCAATGTGACTGTGTTTGAAAATAATACCTTTAAATCAATGATTAAGGCTACATGAGCTCATAAGGGTGGAGCCCTAATCCAATGGGAACGGCATGATGATAAGGTGAAGAGCTGCCAGGAGCATAGGCACACAGAGGAAAGGCTCTGTGAGGACACAGCAAGAAGGCAGCCATCTACACACTGAAGAGAAAGGTCCCAGGGAAAACCATACCTCCCAGCAGCTTGTCTCAGACTTCCAGACTCCGGAAGTGTGAGAAAATTCATTGCTGCTGTGGCGGCCTCCTAGCCTGTGATATTGTGCTCTGCCTCCTCACAGTGACTCACATGATATTGATGAGCCACAGTCAAGGGCTTGCTGAAGACCAGCTCTACTTCAGAAGCATTCTTCAGGCTTGTCTTGTTCCAGGGAAGAGATGAGAAACTCACAGACAGCTGGAATTTAACCAAGAATTTTCAGGTTAGTGAGGTCCGTGCTGAGGCAAACAAGCAAAAAGACTCAATAATTATAAAAACTGCAGACAGTCACAGTTTATCTTTTTCTCTGGTTTATCTGTTTATATGTCCTTCAAGAGCCAGTTTCACTGGTAGGTTCATAAAAACTAACAATTATCTCAGAAAAGTCACTTCTTAAAAACAAATATAAACTACTTGAGGCCTTATCTTCGCAAGGTTTAGAAATAGTTTATGTCAATAACAGTAGAAATGGCTTTGAAAGGGTCACTGGGGAAAACAGCAGGGTAAAGACTTCTTTTGGAAGTCTTCTCCATGAAAGAAATGATTGTTAGAATCAACTTTTTCAGAATTCTGAAAATTAACATTTTATTGGAGCAATGCAAAGAGAGTTTATTTTAAAAAAAAAGACTGACTTTTAGTAGGAGAGACATGATTTATGAAATTTTAACTTGCTCTCTCCTCATTTTCTCCTCCTTGATTCAACCATAGAAACCAACTGTGAGTACAGAGAAAAACCAGTGTCCTCGCAGCCACCAGAGAAAACAGAATGGAGCTGGCGCTCTGTGGAAGCCAGCCCTGTCCCCAGGAAGTGACTATTATTTGAGTCCTTTGGTGGCTCTGCGAAGATTCCGTGCACAAAGCTGTCTTTATTTGAACTGACTTGGAGCATGCGCAATACAAAGACCATGTCCTAGAGACACTGGCTGATGATAGCTGCCTGGGGTACTACATAATAGGTCAAATAATAGACTAAGAAAATTCTGAGAAATGAATGTCTATAAGGAAACTTAAGAAGTTTTAGCATGTTCCTTGGGATCCAGGAGGCTACACACATGCTCAGAAAAGAAAAGACCTAAACATGCCCTGCACTTTACTCTCTCTGGTTGCTTTGAGAGTCTGCACCAGTGGAAAATGAAGACTAAGGCAGAGCTGGAAATAGTTTGTGTCAAGAATGGGGTAAATGGCTTGGAAAGAATCTATAGAGGGTTATCAGGGAAAACAGCAGACTAAGGACCTGTTGGGAAAGTTTTCTGGGTGAATGTTGAAGGTCTATCCCAAATACGCAGACCCCTCACTGGGACTGGGAGACTCGCCGGTGCAAGCACTTAACGATATTTCTGCTTAATCCTTAGCTATCCACTAAGCTAAGTGAGCAGAAACTTCAGTATCAATACTGATAAATAGTACAGACTTAACAGAATTAATTCATTCATTGATGGACATATAGTCCGCTTCCACAGTATACCTATTATGAACCCTGCTGCTATAACCATTGGTAGGCAGATATCTCTGTAATATAATGTCTTTAGCTCTTTGGGGAAAATACTTAGCAGGAGAATACCAGGGTCAAATGGAATTACTATTTTTAATTTTTTGATAGTGATTTCCATAAGAGATGTACTAGTTTACATTCCCACAGACAAGGTGGAAGAGTTCATTTTTCTTTGAAGTCAGGTCTGGCATTTGTTACTGTTTAATTTTTTGATGCTTATCATTCTTTCTAGATTAAGGCGGATTCTTCAGTGTGTCAGTTCAATTCTCTTTCTCTACCTTCTTTCCTTAGATCATGGATTTGTCACCAGCTCCTGCTAGTGTGGTTTTCATTTGCATTTTTCTAATGGCCAGAGATGTTGAACTTTTTTTTCACATATTTATTGGTTATTTGTACATCATCTGAGAAGTGTGTATTTATTTTGGTTGCCCCTTGTTTTACTGGGTCTTTTATTTGGAGTGTCTAATATTGTTTAGTTCTTTATATATTCTCAATATTTGTCCTCTGTTTGAGGAAAGCTGACAAGGTGTTTTCTCATGCTGTATGTTGCCTCTTCACTCTGCTGGTTATTTCTCTGTACCCTTCAGTTTGATACAATCTCATTTGTTGATTCTTGATGTTAGTATCTGTGTAGCTGTGGATCTCTTCAGAAAATCCTGGCCTACAATAATGACCTCAAGAGTTTCATTTATTTTATATAGGTTATATGTTTATTTTTTAAAATTTAGTCCTTTGATCTATTTTGATTTTAGTTTAATCCACAGTGAAAGATATGAATCCAGCTTCAGTCTTCTGCTTAGTCCCAGTTTTCTCAGCAGCACTTGCTAAAAGGCTGTCTTTCCTGCAAAGTATATTACTGTTGTGTGTCCTTCATCAAAGGTCAGACAGTTGAATGTGTTTGTAGTTGTTTCTGCATTTCATAGTACTGACCTACATGTCTTTTTCGTGCTGAAACCATGCTGTTTTTAATCACTGTACCTGGTAGTATAACTTGAGCCACAAGTATTGTGAAGTCTCCTGCTTTGCTCTTGTTGACCAGGACCAGTTTTGTTGTGAATCTCTATTGGTTCCATATGAATTTTTAGACTGTTTTCTGAACTTTAAGATTATTTTCCCTTGTTCTGTGAAAGATGCTATTGACATTTTATTAGAATTGCACTAAATCTATATATCACTCTGGGCAGAATGGCCACTTAACAATATTACTTCTGGGGATATAGCTCAGTGGTTCTGGCGCCTGTCTTGCAAGCGCCAGAGCCCGGGTACGATCCCCAGTAACCACATAACAATACTGGGCGTGGAGACTCACCCCAGCAGCAATCAGTACCACATACCACAGTGCCAGGCGTGGTGGCTCATGCCTGTCATCCCAGCACTTGGGAGGCAGAGGCAGGAGGATTGCTGTTATGTGAGTTTGAGGCTGAGCTCAGGGCCAGCCTGAACTACAAAGCAAGACCCTGTCTCAAAAAACCTAAAAAAAAAAACAAAAAAAATTACTTCTGCCTATCCAGGAATAAGTGGTATCTTTCCCCTTACTGGAATCCTCTTTGACCTTTTTTTCAAAGTACTATAGTTTTCAAATGGATTCTTTTGCTTTTTTGGGTTAGGTGAATTCCTAGGTTTTAAATTCTTCTTGATGTTATTGTGAATGATGCTATTTTCCTAATTTCTTTCTCAGTGAATTCATTATTAACTTACAGGGTTGTAACTGATTTTTATGTGCTAATTTTATATTCTAATGTATTTCTAAATTCAGTTACTCACTCTAGGAGACTTTTAGTGGAATTTCTTAGATGTAGGAGATTCTATCATCTGCAGATAATGATAATTTGACTTCTTCCTTTCCCAACCATATATGGGGCTCACACCTGAGTTTGCCTTAAACCTCAGAGGAGACTTTGAACTTGAACTTTTACGCAATGCTAAAACTGCTAGAACTTTGGTTCTAAATCTAAGAGATGGGCTAAATGCATTTTGCATAAAAGGATGCACATGAATCTTTTGGGGAATGTTACAGTTTCTATCTAGATGTTCCCCTAAAGTCTCATGTGCTCATACATGGAACTTTGGGGGGGGAGGGTGACTGGATTAACAGAATTAATTCATTCATTGATGGACATACAGTCCACTGCCTAGTCCAGTGGTGGACTAGTCCACTGATGAGTTATAGCTGATGTGATTTGGGAAGTGAAGCCTGGCTGGAGGCGTCACTGGGGGCATGGCCTGGAAGGGTATATCTCTCTTCTTCCTCCCTATCATACTAAGAATTATTTCTCCTCTGCTACGCTCCTCTGCAGTGCCATCCTGCCTTGGACCCATAGACAGTGGACTAAAACCTCTACAAACTGTGAGGCAAAATAAACCTTTCTTCTTTTAAATTGTGGACATCAGGTATGGTGTCTCAGCGATACATGTCTAAGACACAGGTTGAATGGAATTTGTATTTTTAGTGTTTTGAGGAGTCTCTATACTGATTTCCATAGTGGTTTTACTAGTGTACATTCCCAACAACAAGGGAGAAGGGTTTCTTTTTCCCTGCAGTCTCACCAGCATTTGTTTTTATTTGATTTCTTGATGACAGTCATTCTTTCTGAAGGAAGATAGTAACTCAATGTTGTTTTCACTTGTATTCCTTTAATGACCAGCAGTGTTGAACATTTTTTCATCTATCTGTGACCGTGTGTGTTTCTTCTATGAAGTGTCAGTTCACATCAGTTACCTATTTTTATTTGTCATTTATTTTTGAGGGGTCTAATTTTTAGTTATTTATATATTCTATATGTTAGTCCTCTGACAAACAGCTGGAAAAATTTCTTCCCATGCTGCAGCACTGTGTAAGTTGTCTCTTTGCTCTGCTGAGTGTTTCCTTTGCTGTGCAGATTTTTAATTTGATACGATCTGTCTGTTGATTCTCAGTGTTATTTCTTGTGCCACTGTAGTTTTGCTCAGAAAGTCTTTACTTACACTTATATCTTTAAGAGTTTTATTTATTTTATCTTCTAGCAGATTGCTTCTGTTTTAGCATTTAGAACTTTGATCAATTTTGATGTTAGCTTAGCACGGTGAGAGATGTGCATCCAGACTCAATATTCTATATGTATATATCCAACATTTTTCCTCATACCATTTATAAAAGAGGTGATCTTTCCTCTAAAATATATTTTGGCCCCTTTGTCAAAGTTCAAATAATTAAATGTGCTTAGATATTTCCTTTATTTTTTCCATTGATACACATATCTGTTTGGGGCCCATAACATATTGTTTTTATGATTGCAATTTTATAATATAACTTCAAGTGTGAGATTTTGATTCTTTGCTTTTGTTATTCAGGATTACTTTTGCTATTCTACATTTCTTCTGATTTTATATGAATTTTAGGATTATTTTCCCTGAATCTCTGAGAAATGCTCTGGTAGTCTGATTAGGATTACATTAAATCTATGTATTAGTAGTCTTGGAAGTATAGCCACTTTAAACATATTGGTTCTCCTAGCCAGGAACAAATAATATTGCTCCATTTTCAAATGTCCTCTTCAATTTCCTTTTTCATTGATTTAATTTTCATTGTAGAGGTTTTTAACTTTCTTAGTTAGGTTAATTCCTAAGTATTTCATTTTTCTTGATGCTATTGTGGATAGCACTGGTTTCCTAATTTCTTTCTCAGTAAGTTTATTATTCATGTATAAGAACCATATTGATTTTATATATTGAATTTCTACTATGCTACATTGCTAAATTCAGTAATTAATTCTAGCAATCTTTTGGTGGAATTTTTGGTCTTGTAAGTAGAGGATCATGTCATCTGTAAATAATAATACATTCATATTTACGCATACATGTATATGTATATATACATACATATGCCCTTTTATTTCTTTCTCTTGCCTGATTGCTCTAGTTAATATTTTATATTCAGTTATGAATAGGAATGATGATAGTGGACATTTTTGTCTTGTTTCTGATTTTAGAGGGAAAGTTTTCAGTTTTTCCACATTTAATAAAATGTGTGCAGTGGATTTATCATAAGTGCCTTTCATCAGACCTAACCTTATTAGACAAGGTCCTTCTGTATCTATTTTCTTCAGGGATTGTTTTGTTTATTTTTACCATGGATGAACGTTGGATGTTGTCAAAGGCTTTTTCCGCATTGAGTGAGATGATCATGCAGCATCGTCCTTGCTTCTGTCTGTCCGATGTATTGCGTTTACCGGTTTGTGCATGTTGAGCCATCTTGAATCCCAGGGATGAAGTCTACTTGGTCACGCTGTTTGATCTGTTTAATAATTTGTTGCCTTCTGTTTACCACTTTCCTGTTGAGGATTTTTGCATCTATGTTCATTAGAGAAATTGCCTTTTTTGTTTGGTTTTTTGCCCAGGTTTGGAACCAGTTTAATGCTAGCTTCCAAGGATTAATTTAGGCATTCTCTTTCTTTTTCAGTCTCATTAATGAAAAGAGGAGTATTGGTGTTAGATATTCAGATATTCCCCCAAGTTATTATAGAATTCAGCACTAAATTCATCAGGTCCAGAACCTTTCTCTCTCTCTCTCTTTTTTTTTTTTCATTAAGCTTTTTATCACTGCTTCAGTTTCATTGTCTGTTAATGGGTTATTCATGATTCTTATATCTTCTCGGTTCAGTTTTGGTAATTCATATGTATCTAAGAATCTCTCCATTTCTTCTGAATTTTCCAATTTATTGGGGTACAGATTTTGCAAAGTAGTTTTTAATTATCTTCTTGATTTTGGCAGTGTTCCTTAGGATTTCACTTTTTTTTTAGGTTTTTTTGAGACAGGGTCTCGCTTTTGTGGTTTAGGCTGGCCCTGAGCTCAGCCTCAAACTCACATCACAATCCTCCTGCCTCTGCCTCCCAAGTGCTGGGATGACAGGCGTGAGCCACCACGCCCGGCACTGTGGTATGTGGTACTGATTGCTGCTCCCAGTATTGTTATGTGGTTACCGGGGAATCAAACCCAGGCCCTTGCGCTTGCAAGACAGGTGCCGGAACCACTGAGCTAACTCCCCGGCCCCCAGGATTTCACCTTTTAAATTTCTAGTTGCATTGACTCATATTTTTTCTTTCTTTCTTTTTTTTTTTTTTTTGTAAGATTGGCTAAGACCTTTTTTATTTTTTTTCAGAGAACCAGCTCTAAGATATATTCATTTTTTCACTCTTCATTTCATTGACTTCTACTCTGTTCTTTATAATTTTCTTTCTTTTACAAGCTCTGAGTGAATTGTTTTTAATTTTCTAGCACCTTGAAGTGCATCATTAGATTATTTATTTGGGCCCACAGTCTTTCTGATATTCATTAATTCTTTGTAGTTCTTTTGTAGTCTTAATTTCATTAATTTGTGTTCTGATCTTTGGTTTGCCTCCTTAAGTTAAGTTTAGATTTGGCTACTTATTTTTTGAGTGTCTTGAGTTAATCACTAGCTATATATTTTATCTCATTCTGGAGGGTTTTTTGTTGTTGTTGTTGTTGCTGTTGTTGTTTTTGAGATAAAGTTTCACTTTGTAGATTGGCTGGCCCTGAACTCACTATGTAGCCCAGGCAAGCCTCAAACTCAGCAATCCTCCTGCCTCTGCCTCCTGAGTGCTAGGATTACAGGCATGAGCCACCACACCTGGCATCTCATTCTGTTTTTCTAAAGTAGGCATGATTGTAATAAGCTTCCTTGGTAGGACTGCTTTTCATTGTACTCTACAGGTTCTGGTGTGCTGTACTGGCATTGTTGTTTGATTCCAGAAATTATTTAATTTCTTCCTTGATGTCTTCTGTTACCCAATGGGTGTTTAGGAGTGTGTTAATCTGTTTTCAGCTGTTTACAAATTTTTTGTGTTTCCCACTGGCTCCTGGTGGGAGTCAGCAGAAGTCCACAGAAACTTTTCACTTGTCTATCCACTCTGCTCAGACTGGGAAGGTGAGTGCTAAGGGGATGTGGCTGCGGCTGCAGCGTTTCCCGGTGTTTGGAGACCAGTGATGGGGAGAGGGGGCTGGTACAGGCGGAGTCTGTCCCAGGACTCTAGCCTCTGAAAGCAATGGTCTATCCTCACAATATATTGGGGTATTCTCATGATGGCTCCACCCCAGAGAAGTAAGGACTAAGGCACGGTGGATCAGCCATCGATGTATATCTTTCTGATTAATTTTTTTGTTCAGACAGCAAATCCTTTCCCTACTTTTGAATACCTGTGGTTTGACTGAACCTTTTCTAAGGGCCTCTCACTTAATTCCTCCTATAGTCAACTGTTTCTCTCCTAGAAATTGTTTTTGAAATAAGAACCAAGTAAAAATTCTAGAGTTGAAAAATATAATAACAAATGAAAAAGATTACTACAGGAGTGTAATAGCATATTTGGATAGGCAGATGGCAAAATTGTTGATCTTTAAGACAAGTCAATTGTGATTATTTAGTGGGAGAGTGAAGAAAAATGAACAGATCCTGTGAGGCCTGTGGGACACTATCAAGCATACCAATATGCATAAAAGGAATGTCAGAAATAAAGAAGAAACAGAATTAGAAAAAAATCTGTAATGAAAAACTCCTAAGAATTACACCACCTTCATTTAAAGAAAATCTACATACCCATGAAGTTTAAAAATAATCCTTTAAGTAAGAACAGCAAGAAAGATTCACACCTAGATAAAATTATAATCACATTCCTAAACAACCAAGAGGGATATTGAAAGTAGGGTCTTCTAAGTAGAGGATCATGTCATCTGTAAATAATAATACATTCATATGTATGCATACATGTATATGTATATGTACATATATATGCCCTTGTAAGTATTGTCTTGTAAGTATTGAAAACAAACAACCAGAGCATACCCAGAGCATACACATCTGGGGTTAGAAGGCAATAGGACAGAATATAGAAAGTTTTGAAAAGAAAGATCTTCAACCAAAAATTCTGTGTGCATAAGAATTATAACTCAAAAATGAAATAAAGAGCTGGCTATTTAGCTCAGTGGTTCTGGCGTCTACTTTGTAAGCACAAAGTCTCAAGTTTGATCCCCAGTAACCTTGTAACATAATACAGGGCATTGCTGCCCATCAGCCATCAGTACCACACACCACAGTACTGGGCATGGTGGCTCACACCTGGCCCTGAACTACAAAAGCAAGGCCCTGTCTCAATAAATAAATAAATATTAAAGTATTTCCAGATGAACAAAATCTGAAAGGATTTATTACTATAGAAGCTACTAGAAGAGTTTTTCAGTCTGAAATGAAAGACTAATAAACAGTAAGTTGAATCCACATGAAAAAATAAGGAGCACTAGTTAAAACAAATACAGACTAAAATATGAAAGACAGTATATTTTAAAAAAAATTTTATCTCCTTCCTAATTTAAAAGACAGCTATATAAAAACAATTATCATAAACCAGTGTGCTAGCCATGCAATTTATAAAGATGCAATAGAAATTGCAGGAGCATATGACAGTAATATAAAGATAGAAGAAACTGGACTCTCTTGCTTTTATTTCTAATCTTTCTTTTTCAGGTTTGTAAAGCTTAATATATATTTTCTACAATGTTATCCTTGCTGATATAACTATACACAAATGATTATACATGCTAATTTTTTTCCAATGTGTCTTTCACATACACATTACTTTTTATATCTTTACATTTAAAATGTGCCCATACAATTTAAAAATTTAAAAATAGTGCCTTTAAAAGAGAAATTTGAGCTCTATAGGAGCAGAGTTTTTCTGAAGTATTCAAATTGTTATTAATCTAAAATACACTGTTAAATATTAAGATGCTAATTATAATCCCTAAAGAAACCATTAAAGAGTTTAAAAGAATCTGTGGTACAGATAGCTTAGTAACTCAGAACCAGTATAATAACTGAAACTTTAAAAAAATTACTAGAAGAGTTTAACAGCATATTTAAACAGCAACCGACAATACTGCTGAATTTAAGACAAGTCACTTCTGATTATTTAGTAGAAAAAATGAGGGAGAAGAATCTCTGAAAAAGAATTCCTAAGTTCTTCGTGTTTGTATTAATTACCTAATAAATATATAGTCCTTGAAAAATTAACAGATGTTTTTATTTGTTACTTTCTCATTGTCAGGCCTGAGACCTGTAACTTGAAGAAAGAGAGTTTTATTTTGACGCACGGTTTTAGTGCGTTCAGTCCGCAGTTAACCCCCGAGGAAGAAACTGCATAGCGGAAAGGTCAAGCAAGGGAGGACTGCTCAGACCATGGCGGTCCGGAAGCAGAGTAAAAGGGAAAGAGCTGGGCACAAGAATACACCTTCCTCAGTGAGCAGTTTCTCTCAACCAGCCACCACCTGAGAGCACAAAACCTTTAGGAGACCTTGTAAATCTAAATGTAACAGTATTCTTTAATGCATTTTAGATTTGGAGCCTGGCATGTGGTAAGAACTACTTGATGCTGTAAAATACAGGCTTATCTGAGTCTCCTTTAATGAAAGGTATCCCTTATGAACTTATAATATCTACCAAGCTCCCTACTGCTGTTATTCTAATTTCCTAGTGACTCAGGTCTTCTTTGGTAATTCTCTTATTAATGAGCTTCACACTCATTCGAACCTATATGCTGAGACCAAATTATATGCCAACCATAAGCAATAGAGTCATAAAAGACAGATTAATTCTTGCTCTCCTGGCTTCAGGGAACTTTCATGTATTGCATAATATAACATAATATATGTGATAAATGACAAAGAATAAATGTATCAAGATTTAAAAAGGCAAGAGTATACTTTCAAATAAAGTGGTCAGGAAACAACTCTCTAAAAAAGAGGCATGAGGAGAGATTTAAATAAAGTGAAAAAAGCTTAAGTATGAAATTTCTAAGAAGAAATAATTATAAAAGTTGTGGTGGGAATGAGCAAGACTTCTTTAAAGATTAGTAAGAGAGCCAGTGTGGATTAAAATTTCCACATTTAACATATGTTTTAGATTCAACCTGCATTTTCAATGTTCCTATCATAGTTCATATCCTTACTTGTGTCACTCATACCAAAATTTCTACAAGAAACTTAATTCTTCTTGTCCCAAGTCTATGCAGCATACAGTTTATCTTAAGCATTACGGTCTGCTTTGTAACAGAGACATTCCGATGACTTCCTTCTGCTGTAGAATAGCAGAAGGGCTCCTAGACAAGCATTTACTGCATTCTTTCTGTCTCAAACACACTCCCTGGCATTGTGCAGAGACACATTGTCTCAAGAAGATCAGGTCTTTACTCTGAGAGCTTATATTCTTGAGAGATAAAACAGACAATAAACAAATATCAAGATAAATTCAAAGGCTTGGGAAGTACCTCAAGGGAGGAATGCTTGCCTCACATGTGTGAGACACTGAATTTGATCCCTGACATTGCCAAGGTGAAGAAAAGATAATTTCTGATGATGGTAAGTGCCAAGAGGAAACAGAGAAATAGCGATGGAGAAGTTGGCCTAAGGTGGTCTGGGAAGTCTACTCCAGGAGAGGAGACAACAGGTGCCAAGGTCCTGGAGTGAGGCTTTCCAAGGGCTGACCTTGACATCATTTCCTTTGGTAAGTCTTCCCCAGCACACCAGAGAAATAAACCACTTCTCCTCTGAGTTACTAAGCTACAGTGTTCATCCTTACATTTCAATGTTGGTTAAGATTATCAAGTTCATCTCTCTCCAACTGAATGAGTTTATTGAATACAGGAACCCTATCTAATTCATATTAGGCTATCTGGAGTATTATATACCATTGATAAATATCTATAGAACTGAACTGATCAAGCTTAATATCCTAATTCGGAAGGTATAGTTCCTTCCTTTTACTGAGATTAATTCAACTGTCACTCACACTCATAGTTTTTGTTAATCTAGAAATTTCAATGTTTCTGTCTTCTCTGGGTAAAAGTAGACAAAGTTTACAAACTTAAGTACATGAGTATAAAATTATAGAACTGAAAGTATTGTTTATCTACTACCATTTTGACTTTGGAAAATTTGGATGTATACGCTTAGGTTGAATTACTTAATTACCTCTCTCAAAATTAGTTTAGCCTTTTGAAATTGATACTGATAACAGTGCCTTGTGGACAGACTTTAGAATGATTTAATAGTATTTTTAAATGTTTGCTGAAAGACTATCACTAATCTATTTATTCTGTTACTATTATTTTTAGACATTTCTATGTGCCAAGTATAGAGCTTGTTCCTGGTGCATGCAGTGAATAAAAAATGTATATCTTTGTGTTTTTAATCTTTGTGTGATTTGTAGTCTTATCATGAACACAGGTAAAAACCAAGAAAACCAACCTATAATGACAGCTTATAATATATGCTATTAAATGCAAAAACTAGGTAAAACACAGAGAACAAGATTTTTTTTTTTTTGAGACAGGGTCTCACTTTGTAGTCCAGGCTTGCCCTGTGCTCAGCCTTGAATTCACAGCAATCCTCCTGCCTCTGCCTCCCAAGTGCTGGGATTACAGGCATGAGCCACCACACCCAGCACTGTGGTATGTAGTACTGATTGCTGGTGGGCGTGAGTCTCCATTGTTGTATGTGGTTACTGGGGATCGAACCTGGGCCCTTGTGCTTGCAAGGCAGGTATCAGAATCACTGAGCTAAATCCCCGGTCTAAGAATAAGATCTTTACCCTGGGTGATCCAGGAAGGCTTTCCTGAAGAAATGATATATAAATTTACCTCAGCCATGCAAAAAGAGCATAGATCTCTCAGCCTTTGATAAAGTCTAAATAATTTGCTTTATTTTGAGAGGATTTCACGCTGTCCTGAGACCATTAAATTTTCTGTTGTTATAAAAGTATTTTTAGTTTTGTCTTACAACTAATCAAAATTCACATTTATAGTACATGATACAATGTAAAATGATAATACTTACAAAGAGATATTCTTTATATTCCTAGAGCATGTTGTAATTTTATGCAGCTAGACTGAGTGACAACATTTGCAGTTTTGTTTTCTACTGACACTGATTCCTCTGTAGAGTCCCAAGTGCACAGACTCCTGTGAGCTCAAGTGGGCCCACTCCCACGGCCACTCGTCATGCGCCCATGAAGTCATGCAATTCATCTCATTAGAGGATAGTGTCTGGAGATCTCCTGGGGAGCATTCAGGTTGGAGCCTGGGAAAGGTCAGTTCCGGGGCTGCAGGCCTCATTCTAGCCCTGACCAGCAGTTTCACAGCTCTGTGATGTTGTTAATGAAGGTAGACATTTCGCAGGTCCCCAAAGGTTTCACAGAAGGATACATGGGAGTCGTGTCCAATGTTTAAATCAGCACAGCTCTTCCCGTTCCTCTCAGAAAAGCAGGACAAGGGTAAGGCAGAAACCCGGGAGGCAGCCAGCCTCTGATGACTCTGTCTCCACTCAGAAGGATGAGCAGATGTTCTCTTAGCAGGACCTCGAGACTGTGTGTGTCCAAGCTGGATGAGATTACTACAGACTCTTGTCACCTAAAGTCAAATGCAAGGGACTAGTCCTGAACAAGGGAATATAAAAATACCGACAAAAAGGACAATCAGATAGTCTCAGGGTGAGCTTCATGAGTTCCTTAAGTCCAAATTATAAACCACAGAATTTCAAATAACCAGAAAGTTTATGGGATGGAAAAGTCTTATGGCTGTAATGTTTTCCAATATAGCAGGCGCAGGCCACATGTGGCTGTTGAGGACTTGAAAGGCAGCCAGAGTGAGATGTTCTGTAAGTATACATTACACACGGTGTCTAAAGACTTTGTGCCCAAAAATGAAACACCAGATGTAAAATCTCTCATTAAAAGTTTTATACTGAGTCTAAATGAAAAAAGATAGTATTTGGAAAATATTGGGTTAAATGAAAGATATATTCAAGATTAATTTCACCTATTTCTTTTAACTTCTTAACATGTAGCTACTAGAAACTTTAAAGTCATGTATGTGACTCATGTTACATTTTTGTTGTTATAG
>PVIR01018728.1:0-32986 GCA_004026965.1 Petromus typicus | reverse complement strand
GCTCAGGGCCAGCCTGAACCACAAAGCGAGACCCTGTCTCAAAAAAACCTAAAAAAAAAAAAAAAAAAGAAATACATCATAAAGATGGTAAAATTTTTCAAGTAAATATTGAAGGATGAATAATGTTTGGTGAAGTGGCAGGGGAAAGGAACTCCAAGCAAATGCCATTTATTGTGTGAATAAAAGTGAGAGCACAGTGAGGGTTTGTGTCTTAAAAATGTCCAATAGAAGTCAGTTATGATAGTACCTGTAGACCCAGCACTTGGGTGGCTGAGGCAGAAGGATTGCCTTAAGTTTGAAGTCAATTTGAGCTACATAGTGAGTTTAAGGCCAGTCTGGACTACAGAGTGAGACACTGTGTCAAAGAAACAAATTTAGAAAACCAAAATAATTAAGTAGTGAAATGGTCTTATGTGGTAGGGTAGGGTAGATTTTGGAATGTGACAGGAGATAATCCTGAATAGGGAGGGGGAGGCCTCCTTGTGATAGATCTTGATGATAAATTAATAACTTTACTGTTATCAAACTTTTAATGAAAAGCTTTACTATTTTTAAGCAATTAAGTTGATTAGATTTATTTTAGAAGGATAACCCTGGTGGTGTGTGGCAAATGGAGAATGAATGGTGGTGGGAGATTTTTGGAGGCAGATATGGGAGATGGTGAAGCCAGTAATGACTCAGCGTTCTGAGCTGGGTGGCTCTCTGGTTTGTGGTTCCCAAATTTTGCTGTGTGTGTCCACTTGGGGAGCTTCAAAATATTGTGGTGCTCTGTTGTGCTCCCTGTCAGTGAATGAGACCTCTGCAGAACTGGGAACCTGGTAACAGTATTGTTTTAAACTCTGCAGGACTCCAGTGTCTTATCTTACAGATGAACAAGTTTACATTCAAGATATGAGATGGATTGTGGGAAATGAAGATCAGAGAGGTGGTTGAAGCTAAATCTGTCCAGATGACGAAATCATGATCCTGGCCTGTAGGCTAGGAGTCACAGGCTCATAGCTCAGGGGTGTTTTAGACAATCTTAAGTGAGTGACGCTGCTTGTTGAAATAGTGAGTGAGTGTCAAAACACATTCTGGCCAACTAGAGTGTGTACACACTATGGGCAGTATAGGTATATGCTGGCACTTGCACGTGCTGTCTAAAGTAGAGTGGTATACCTTGCTCACCCAGTTGTTCATTGTAACATAATACCATTAACTCCAGTAATAAGACATTATAAGGGAAAGTGGCTGGCACAGAGCAAGGAGCCAATGAGTGTGAACCAAAGTTATCTCCATCTCGGTCAGTGACAGCGCTGTTTGCCTGGCGGTTCCCAAACTTTAGTATACACTGGAGTCCTGCAAAGCCTTCTCCTTTCAACTCACAAGACAGAACTGATGTTTCCCACAGAAGAGTACCCGCTCTTAGGAGTTATCCTGTCTCTAATGCCCTCCACCATTCTCCATTTGCCACACACACTCTACTGAGCAACTGTTTCTGTTCCATTATTTCAAAAGTATTGGCATGACCAGTACATGGATTTCATAATCCATTAATGGTTCATTATTCAAACTTTGACAAGCTGGGTTAAAGGGAATGCTGAATTGAGGGTGCTTCTAGGAAGTTTTTTAAATGGGGAAATGACAGTGTTTATGGTTTGCAAAAATTATAAAGTCATTGCTCCTTTAAACATAAAGTTCATCTAATGAAAAAACAACCATCGCCATCCTGAGTAGGCTGTGGGACGTGTACAGAAATAAAACAGCCTTTAGGTTCTGGTTTGGCTGAATGAAGTCTTTTATTAAAAAGATAACCTCTTTGTTGATTGACAGCTGCTGCTCTTGTAAAAGAGATCATAACAATATACTGAGATGGGCTGGGCTGTGAATCAGAGACCAGCCCTGGTGGGATAGTGAACAGCTCCCTGGGTGCACTAAATCGGAGTGTGGGAAGAAGTAAGAGACCTTGTAAGGGCCATTTGAAAGTATTCTAGACAAATGAACAGTTTAAAAATATTTTGAAAAGGAGGGAATTCTGGGAAAAAAACAGAGCAAAAGAGAATAAGATATTCTTGTTATAGTTTTCTTGATTAAAGATTATGAAGGAATGGCTGGAGATTTAGCTCAGTGGTTCTGGTGCCTGCCTTGCAAGTGCAAGGTCCCTAGTTCGATTCCCTGGTGGCCATATACAACAATGCTAGGCGTGGTGACTCACGCCCACCAGCAATCAGTACCACAGACCATAGTGGTGGGCGTGGTGGTTCATGCCTGTAATCCCAGCACTTGGGAGGCAGAGGCAGGAGGATTGCTGTGAGTTGGAGGCTTGCTTGGACTACATAGTGAGCTCAGGGCTAGCTTGAACTACAAACCGAGACCCTGTCTCAAAAAAAAAAAAAAAAAGAATATGGAGGATCAAGCTTCAGTATTTCCCCTCCCCCCAAAATTAGAAGGAATTATGGTGTATCATTAGTTAAGGGCTGGACTGTAACTCAGTGGTAGAGCACTTGCCTAGTATGTGTGAGGTGCTGGGTTTATTAGCAGTAATAAGAGAACAAAGAAAAGGGAACTTGCTTGAGAACAGGCTTTGTTCCAGGTTCTAGTCTATCTTTTATCTTGTTGAAAGGAAGGTCAACATTTTGGCAAAAGCAGTATAGCAGTGCCCCATTTACCTGATTTTTGGCAGTCTTGGGCCTCTGGAACACAACTCTGTTCCTGGAAGCAAATGAAAAGATAGAAATCTAAAGCAATGATTCTAAACTTAACCTGAGGAAGAGTATGGACCCCCAGCATTTTTTGGTTTGGTAAATTTTTTTTCTGGCATTTTTTTGGATACAGTTTGTAGTCGTTATCAGATTGTTAAAGGGATCTGGGACCAGTAAAAAGTGTACAAGTTAACCAGTGGGCTAATTACTCTTATCATAAAGTCCACGTACTTTCATATAGCATCGCAAATTTTGAGTTCCAGGAACTTGGGAGATAGGATTTTGGGCAGTTACCCCATGATGTCACTAGTAGGATGCTGAACACACTTATCTGTACTTCCAGGAGGATTGGGTTTTATTTATTGATTCACAAGGCACCATAGTACACTACAGAACAGCTCTACATGTTAGAAATATTTCCTTGAGTTGAATTCTGAAGCCTGTATCATTTACTTACTATTCCGAGCTCAGGGCTTCGTGAAAATATCAGCATGAAAAGTTACAGAAGCCGATCATAAATGTGAACCACTGTTTTTCCTGAGGCTTTTTCCTTCCACAGGTTCTAGGATGGGATCTGACTCCTTCTTCTCCCTATTGAGCATCATTTTGTCATTGTTCTTAGCCACCTATATCTGTCTGTTGTTGAATCTGCTCCCCACAGTATTTCTGGAATAACATTTCCCATGTAACCACTCCACTTTCTAGTATTCAGAACAGGGCCAAGCATGTAGTAGAGCCACATCTTCACTTGTGGGTCCAGGAGCAATTGGCAGAAGAGCTTTGAGCCTGAGCTCTGGTACTAACTGCAGCCTTATTTCTATTTCCTGTGGAGAAGCCTCCCCTAGGGACTGAGAAGAACAAGAGATCAGAGAGGAGAAGAGAAAGCTGTGGTAGCTTTCAAGGCCTCTGTGCCTGTCTTCCCTGAGCCCTGCTGCTGGTTCAGAGTGACAAGATTTGTCCTTGGCTTCAGCGAATTCTGCTTCCTGTTGAGTTTCTTTTACTGGTTAAAAGTTTGATAATACACAGACGCGGGTGGCCAATGAGATCCCAGGGGCCTGCCATCTCTTTTGCTCTTGATATGGCAGCCAAGCCTTTGAGAAAGATTTTAATCTTTTGATAGATACTTTCCTAGATTTTTTTTTTTAAATTTAAAGTTTCTAGAGCTTCAAGTTTTATACCTTTAATAGTTTGAGATAAAAAGTACTGCTTTTTTTTATTTTTGAAAATGTATAACCTTTAAACTTTTTTCTGTTCACCGTATCAGAGGACCTGAAAAAACATTTCTTGTACAGGTACAGAGGGGCCGGGTGTCAGCATCTCTGAAGAGAGACAGAGTGTCACGGAAAACTCTGGGACAACTGTCGTTTACAATCCTTACGCCGCCTTCTCCATAGAGCAGCAGAGACAGAAGCTGCCTGTGTTTAAGGTATGCCAAGGCTGGGACGTGGGCATCAGTGTGTGTCTGCGGAAGCTTTATGCTTGGTGCTACAGACACTGGCCCTTACTCTGAGGTTCTTGAAAACACAATGAAGTAGAAGAGCCTCATTTAAGGAAATACTTTTCTCATGTACATGTGTGTATATGTGAGTATGTGAGTGTGTGTATGTATGTGTGTATGTATTAACTCTATAAATCTGGAAAGTTCTTAAGATTTTTCCCACTAGATCTTACCTATTAGAAAATGTGAAAATTAGAATGGCATTCTTTTAAACACCTTCTTTGCTTTCAATTATGGACAATATTGAACAGCCAGAAAAGAAGACAGAATGTTACAGTGAACTTCTGTGTACTCATCTGCTACACATTGTTGGCATTTGACCAGTTTTTATTTTCTTTAGAAAGGTATTTATGTAAATAAAATTAATTGGGAATTCAAGGTTATTTCAATTGAAGAGTTCAGTTAGTACTCAGATTGCTCCTGAGGCAGTGATAGGATTTTGGCATGGTTACCAGATGCCAGCTGTATATGCAGCAGACTCTTGATTATATGAGTGCGAATGAAATGAGTCATGCTCAGCTCACAAGAGATGGAGGGGTAAACCAGAATGCACTCAGAATATAATGTTGGCTTATGGTGAACTCTAATGCTAATGGACACAGTTGATGAACATACTTTCTTCCTTTGGGCAAGTCCATGTCAGAAGCCCAGCAGTAGTCAGGAAGTACGTTCAGAGCCAAAGGCAGGTCATACTCAGAAGATGTTTATTTCTTATGGCCTCTCATGGAGAACAATAAGTTCTGGTCTCATGTGTCTCTGAAATGACGTGAACAGGTACAGACAGCAGCAACATGTCTCTTATTTTCACCCAAGTTCTTATACCTTCAGGATCCCTTTGTCTGGTAATTTCTTACTATTCACATGGTCTTTCTCCAAAGAGATGTAGACCACAAAATTTCCCATTAGATTAACACGTGAGTGTTAATGATTGACCCTCAGAGGATGAGGTACTAGGCTAGCTATTGCTTCCACACTGTCAAGGGGCTCTAGACTCTGGAGTTTCCAACCCAAGCTTCCCCATTTGTGTGCTGTGTGCCCTGGCTTCACCCTTCTGAGAATCCATTTCCTATCTATGATATCGGAAAGTAGTGGCACCCATCTCATGGTATTGTTAGAGGGACCAGGTGAGACAGCTCTTGCAGACCACTTAAGAAGACACCTGACACATGATTAATGCTCAAGTACAAGGAAGTTATGGTTGAAAGAGAATTTAAATTTTGGCCTTTTCTTTATTGTTCTTCACTTTCTGTCATATATACAAAACAGCAGGTAAAAAAAAAAAAAAAAACCAGGAAGCTGGAGTATATTGATAGAATTAAAACTGTTAAGTTATTAATACAAAGCAAAACAGAGCTGAGTGCAGTGACGCATGCCTGTAATCCCAGCTACCTGGGAGATTGAGGCAGAAGGATCGAAAGTTCAGCACTAGCCCTGGCAACTCACTGAGATGAAGTCTAGGGGAATAAAACAAAACAAAATGAAACAAAAACAAACAAGAAAAGAAAAAAAAGAAAGCAAAGTAGAGCGTAAGCGTTGTTGATCCTTCTTTACCCCTGTCTTATAAGATAAGGATTAAGTCTGGAAGACAAAAGGGTAAAAAACATTACCTTTTACCACCTCTCCCCCATTTAAACTAAGTGTAGTTTTAAAGCAGAAGTTGATGTTGGGGTATTTGCCTAGTGTGCGCCAGGCCCTGGATTCAATCCCTAGCACAAGAACAACAACAGTAAAGCAGGTCACTGATGGTCACTAATGTGACTTTAATCATCATCTCCTGTCCCCCTGTTACAAGGCATCCTGCCCCTTGGCTGCTTTTGGCAGTCTGGTATTCTCTTGGGTCCTAGATGCTGCTATATAAAATTGTCCTCTTACTCAACATCTTTTTAAATGATGTCACACATTTGACCCTTTATTTGCCTTTAGGCCCGTGCCACATGAAGTTGGAATTATTATGCCTTCAGATCAGTCCAAATCAGTCTTGTGTGTATTGCTCAATTTTCTCAAAATGCTTGCACCCTTCTCTGCCTCCTTGGTAAAGTGCAGTCTTAGCCCTATCAAGAGCTCTTGCAGTGAAATCCTAGCTGCAACTTCCCAACTTGCTGCCACACCAAATCTGAGCTTTTCATAGCTCCCTTCCAAAAATGTTTGCATAATTTGCTTATTTCCGTCTTCTCTTTTTCTTTTATTATTTGTTTCCTAGAATGCCTTGTTTTTCTAGCTTTATTCACATTGTCTTTCAAGTTTCCTTGACGACCCACTCACTTGTCCATGCATCCATTCATTCACCCATCTGTTCATCAGTGAATCTGCCATTTACAAAATAACTATGAAGAACTCAAAGCTTTGCTCTTCCTTTACCCAAAATGAAAAAAATACTAAGTCTCAGCAACAGGAAGAAAGCATTTAAACGAGTCATTGGACTGTCTGCAACAGAATCTCCCACAAGTGTTGATTGCTGGGTCTACTGTCTTCTGGACAGTAGGGCTGGAAATCTTCATTGTGATGAATGTCTTAGAAAATTCCCACACTTAGGCTTCAGAACATTGAATCTAGACGCCAGACATTGCCAAATTCAGAAGCCCCAAATGATCAATATCTTTGCTAGGTGGAAACTGGCAGCATCTCAACTCTTCTCATGCTCATCAAACTCCCTGTTGGTGTGGCAATAGAGGAGCTGAGCAGTGACCCCAGAGGGAGCATGAAACAGTTACTTCCTTTGTTTCAAATCAGGGAGTTATGGAATACCTTCATTACCCCCTGGACCATCAGGTGTATCTGTAATCAACGGGGGATGGAACCCAGAGCCTTCTTGCTGAGCTACATTCCCAACATCCCCCTCTCCATTTGGAGACAAGGTCTTGCTAAGTTGCTAAATTACTCAGGCTGCACTTAAAACTGCAGTCCTTCAGGTAACAGTTGTGTGGCACCATGCCTGGCTTTCTTATAAGTTTTAAATTGCCAAGCCATGTTTCTCCTCATACTCAGTGCTTTATTGTGAATTTGTGTTTAAAGATGGTAGTCAGAACATATACATTTTTCTCTGAGACTTTTTAAGTGTTAATGAGAACTTTTAAATTAGATAATAAATGCATGTTGAACAAAATTCAAAGGTCCTTACATCTTTATTTCCCTCTCAGCACTTTACTATTTTTGGAGGCAGCAATGTTTATTGGTTTTGATTTATTTTTTTCTAAAGATAGTCTAAAAATATATATGTGTATATTAATATATGTTTGTCCTTCTTTAGAGACATATGCTAAGGGCCAGGGTTTTACTCAAGTGGTACTGGCCTACCTTAGAAGCACAAGTGCCTGAGTACAATTCCCAGTACTGCAAAACAAAAAGCATAAAAATTAATGCTAGTACATTATTCATTGTCCTATATCTTCTTTCCTTTACATATCTTGTAAATTCTTCTGTATTAGTACTGACAAATTTCTTTTCTTTCGATATTTGTTTCTGTTAATAACTGAATTATTAGAGTGTTTTATAGTTAATCTAACCAAACAGCTATTGGTAAACATTTTGGCTGTTTGAGATTTTTGGGTACTATATGGAATTATGCAGTGAGTATTTTTGTTTATACAAACAGTAGTCCCTGAGTGTCAGAAATGTATCTCGAGAGTTCTTTTTAAAATGTACTCATTTGGAAACAGCTTGTTTCACAATGTTTAAATATTTTGTTAGGTTTTTAGAGACAAAATATGGCAGTTTATAATGTGTAGTTACTCTTTTCCAGCTTAGGAATCATATTTTATACTTGATAGAAAACTACCAGACAGTGGTGATTGTTGGAGAAACAGGATGTGGGAAAAGCACGCAGATACCTCAGGTGAGTACATAATTAATATGTGTCCTTAGATTTATTTGAAGGATTTTGTATCTTGAAAATCCTCTTTCCTTTGATTTACATTTTTAAGTTCTCTCAGGAACTAGTTGCTTCTCAATTAGGAAATACACACTTCAGTCATTTTTTAAATTAATCTTGTAGGGCTTAAAATTTCTTTGATTAGTGCTAAAGTTAATGTTTCTTCAATTTATTACATTTCCAAAATAAAAATGGAATAGCCATGCTTTCAAAAGAGCAATGAGGAATTATTCAAAGATGTGTACTTCATTGCTTTTATCCTCAAATAATTACAGATGAATACCACTGTAGCTACAAGTAAAAACTGGCTGTTATAGAATATACAGTACTATCTGAGAAACATCCTGCTGGAAAAATTCTGTCTGGTATGGATGGGAGTAGAAAGAAGGATCAGGAAAGGAAATGGCCTTTGAAATAGAGCTTGAACAATCAGTAGGAGTGAAGTGGAGAAATGTTTAATCTGGTGAGTGTTGTGGTAGAGTTATCTGGGTGCAGAAGTAATAGGGTGAAGCTAGAGGATGTCCTGTGAGCCTTAACTAGACCAGCGAAGAATTACGTGATTAAAGTTAAGAGTCTTTGCAGATTTTTCTTTCCTTTTTAACAGTAAATTTTTATTAAAGTACAAAATACACAGAAGAAAATGTCTATCATAATTATACAACTGATACATTTTCATAAGGGCATACACCTATGTTAGAGCAGTAGATCGAAGCACAGAACATTAATAAAAGACCAGAAGTCTCTGCTCCCCTTCTGGTTTCCACCCTCACAAATGTACACACAGAGGTAATACTTATTCTGGCTTTTAATATCATAGATTAGTTTTGGCTGTGTTTGAACCATAGGTATAGTACATCTTATTTTGTCTAAGATTAAGTATATGAGATTCTTCTCTGTTACTGAGTATTCTTACAGTTTGCTTTTTTTCTCATTGCTGCATAGCTGGGGTCAGCAAACCACAGGGCATATCCAGCCCACTATCTGTTTTTATAAATAAAACTTTATTGACCCACAGCTATACTTCCTTATTGAGGGTTTCCTGTACCTTTTTATGCTACAGTGCAGAGTTGAGGATTTGATAACAGAGAACTTAAGATTTTTAAGCCTAAAAATTTATTATGTGGCCAATTACAGAAAACGTTTGCTGATTCTTGCTGCCTACTGTTTCACTCTGTGAGTGTTCTGTGGTTTATTTATCCTCCCTGCTGTTGATTAATATCAAGTTACTTCTAGAGTTCACTATAGTTTTTTATAGAATAATGCTATCATGAACTTTTTTCCTATAAAATACTGTTTCAATATAATTTTATCAGCACTTATTACAGAAAAATGTGCTTGGTTTTGTTAAAAATACATAGATATTTCTGCTGGATTACGCCTAAGGGTAGCTTTACTAGGTCCCGTGTTCAGTGTTAGTGAAAGACATCTGTTAATGTTTTAGAATGCGGTGCCCTTGTAGGGTTTGTGCTTAACTGTTATGGTTTAGATCCAGAATATCCCCACAAAAGCTTCATGGACTCACAGGTGGCACTCTTGTGGGTGACTGATTAAATTATCAGAAATGTATAGCTGACTTGCTATTGGGAGGTAGGGTCTGACTGAAGGCAGGGTTACTGAGATCGTGACGTGTAAGGGTGTATCTTCCTTTCTGGCTCATCCCTTCACTCCCTGCTTCCTGGATGCCATGATATGAACAGATTTCCTCTGCTGTGTTTCCCTGCCATGTCTTTTTGCCTTGGTGCCAAGCAACTACAGACTAAAATCTCTAAAAAAAAAAAGAGACAAAATAAACCTTTAATTTGTTGGTGATTTTAGAGGTAAGATTTGTAGAAATTAGAAGTAAAATTTGCAGTAAAATTGTATTCATACGTGTGATGACAAAAGGGAAGGAATAAAAGACCCAGTCCAAAAATGGGTATAAATGAATAGACACTTTTCAGAGGAGGAAGTAAAAGCAGCTAAGAAGCATATGAAGAAATGCTCAGCATCACTGGTCATTCGAGAGATGCAGATGAAAAAAACAACACTGAGATTTCATTTCCACAAACAAAGGCTGCTGTTGTGAGATTAACCAGCAACAAATGCTGGCGAGGCTGTGGGGAAGAAGGAACCCTTCTCCACTGCTGGTGGGAATGTAGATTGGGGCAACCACTGTGGAGATCAGTGTGGTGATCCCTCAAAAAACTAGGCTTAGAGGTCCCGTTTGACCCTGCTATTCCCCTGTGAGGGATATAAGTGAAAGAATTAAAAAGATTTATATCATGGTGACATGTGCAACCATGTTCATAGCAGCTCAGTTTTTGATAGCTAACTCTTGGAAACAACCCAGATGCCCATCAACTGGGGACTAGATAAAGATGTGGGTTTTTAAAAATAAAATGGAATATTATTCTGCCACTAAGAATGAAAAGTTTGAGTCATTTATACTCAAATGGATATACCTTGAAGACATACTCATAAGTGAAATAAATAGGTCACGGGTGTGTAAATACGTATCTTTTCTCTGGTATGAGAATCTGAAGATATAAATTACTTCTAGAATGTGTGATAGATACTGTGAAATAGAAAATACTCAACAGGAAAAGGGTAGGGCTAAGTAATGAGGGGAAAGAAAAAATATGTTTAAAAAGGAAATAAAGCATATGTATACAGGGAGTGGTGGCTGTAGGGTGGGTAGGGGAATGGGAAAAAGTAAGAATTAAGTTGTATCATATACTGGTACAAATTCTCAATATTGAGTGTGATCATAATGTATATATAAAATGTACCAATAGAGAATTAATTTAAAAAAAGTGAATACTGTCTATCAAGCTTTGCTGCCTTAGAAAATAGTGTTAGTATTAAATTCAATAGAACGGTAATAAGGGAATTGGTTTTGAGGGGAAACTGATGTGTTTGGTTATAAATAGATTTATTTTTTCTTGCATCCTTGATAGTCTTTGATGACATTATTAGCAGGAAGATTGGATTGGGAGTCTGAAGGTTGTAGAGGTCAGACACAGAGGGTGTGGATGTATAACCTCTCCCCATATGGTATGACATCCTGATGTGTGCAGAGGTGCCAGGGAACAGAGAGCACTGAGAATAGAAGCAAGGACGAAGCCCCAGAGGTACTGTCATGTAGGGCTCAGAAGCAGAGGGGACATAGAATGGCATTTAAAGAAGTGACTAAAAAGCCAGGAGAGGATCTGAGTGCAGAGGAAGCAGAGGAGGAGGGGAGTTTCAGGAGGTGAGTGGGCATGAGTTTCAAACTAGAGAATGACTTGGAGTAGGAGGCCAAAATCTTTATTGGTACATTATGAATACACATCATCATCGCATTCAACATTGAGAGTTTGTACCAGGATATGACACTCGATTCTCATTTTTTCCCTTTTCCCCCTGCCCTGTAACCCGCCACCCCCTATATACACAATCTTTGTTTTCTTTTTTCTTTATTATTACCACGTTCGTTTTCCCAGGAGGCCGAAATCAGTCTTGGGGTGGTCATATTGGAGAGAGTCAGTCCAGTGGAGTAAGGGAGGAAGAGAAGAAGATAGTTTTCAGGGAGTGGGTGGGGGGGAGGAACGACAGTGGCGAGGAGTATAGAAGCTGATATAATAGCTCTCTGATAGAATTTTACAGGTAGAAAATCTCAGCCGAAAGAGGATGAAAATCCTTTTGGATTGTTGAATATGTTGATGATGTATTATTGGCTGCCTAGTGTAGACTTGGGAACTTGCCAAGATCTCTGATTTTTTAATACTTTTGTCTGTTCTCCCACCTCCATTCTTGGGTTTGGGGTTCAAACTTAGGTGCAGGTATTTTTAAAAAATTCTCTAAGGTAAGGCTAGAGAAAAGTAGGAGGAGAATGGTTAAGTAGAGAAAGGACAATTTGAAGTACAGACAGCAGGGGAAATGGTGGCCTGAAGGCAAAATACGTGTACAATTAGTGTCAACACCCAGAAAGTTGTTTCTTACAGAAAGAAGTCGGAAAGGCTAGGTTAAATTCTGAAGAGGTCATTAGTACTACTAATGACATGGCAGTGGGAGCTGAGGGAATTTTGAGAGATGCAGGTATAGGGTAAAATAACAGTATTTATTGCCAACTACCAAGGTTAGCCACAAAGAAACGAGTCTTTCTAAAGACTGACCCTTGCAGTTCAGTTTTCAGGCAGTTTTATAGATAAAGCAAGGTGAGGTAATGTTCTGCATAGTCTATGTGACTACCTGTATATCTGCAGAGGGGCTAGACAAACTTTAACTGAGTTTAGCTGGTTACCATGGTAACAGGCAGATCACACCTTTATGGGGTCAGAGGTTGGGAAGCTACAGTCATGTGGGGCAGGAGGGAGGAAGAGTACACATAATAGGAATAACTTCAGAGAAAGAACATTCAGCTTTGTGGTTTTAAAGAGGTCACTGTGAAATGTTTTTTTTTTTTTTTTTTTTTTGAGACAGGGTCTCACTTTGTAGTTCAGGCTGGCTCTGAACTCACTATGTAGCCCACTCTGCCTTCTGAATGCTGGGATTTCAGGCATGAGCCACCGTGTCTGTGGCATTGTGGTATGTTGTTACTGGGGATTGAACTCAGGACCTTGCGCTTGCCAGGCAGATACCAGAACCACTGAGCTAAATCCCTGGCCCACTATGAAGTTTTAACTTTGAAATTTTAAATTTTTCCATGATTACATTTTTCTACAACACTAATAAGGATTAAAATATAATAATGCTACATAAAATAAGTTTACCAATATTCACCTGTTTAGTCAATAACCCAATGAAATAGTACCTGTTATTATCTCATTTAATGTATCATTCTTTTTTCTGTTCCATAGATTGTAGTATGTATACATAATTTGTTTTCCCAATCCCTGGTTGATAGATATTTAGGTTGTTTCTAGTTTTGTATTATTACACTAATATAATGAGTCAATTTGGCACATGTATCATTTTGCATATGCACAGGTATTTCATTTTTCTGTATTGGGTACTGAACCTAGAACCTTGAGCACCCTAGACATATGCTCTACCTCTGAGCTACTTTCCTATCTTCTTTAATTTTTATTTTAAAAAATTTTAATTTTGAGACAGGGTCTCACCAAACTTACCCTAGGTTGGCTTCAAAATAGTGATCCTCCTGCTTCATT
This sequence comes from Petromus typicus, assembly GCA_004026965.1. Lineage (NCBI taxonomy): Eukaryota > Metazoa > Chordata > Mammalia > Rodentia > Petromuridae > Petromus > Petromus typicus. Next base: position 19,810 of record PVIR01018728.1, on the reverse strand, counting down.
GAATAGTTGGGATTATAGTCTTGTGCCATCAGCTTGGCGTATCAGCTTTTCTTAAGTAAAACTTATTTTATGTAGCAGATTGTATTAGTATTGCTACTGGTGAAAGTGTTCCTGACCCCATTCTTTAACTAGAAGACCAAATTTGATCATCTTAAAGCTGCATGGAGCAGTGAGGTGGAGGATTCAGCTTCTGGTCCCATGATTTCCCTCTGTGACACCCACTGCTTCTTGGTGTCAGCACTACACCTGCCCTTGCAGTGTTGCCCAGTCTCCTCCTCAGAGTGATCATCAGCATGTATAGCAGTCTGATGAGTCACTCGCTGTATTGAGTGATCCTTTGAAGAGAGGAAGTTTGTTTTTATGGAAATTCTTTCATTAACACTATTACTAACAGATGAGTTCTGTGTGTGTTTGAATTTGGATGGTAGAATTGTGTCCTGGTTGTGTCAGGGCTTTGATCTATTGAGTTTGATTTCTAGTTCTTAGACTTTCATCTGCTTCTTTGGAGAAGTTATGTGATCTCTTTGTTCCTTTTTCTGTATATTGCTGATGATGCTGTCATCATCTTTGTGGCATTTGTTATGAGGATAACAGGAGTGCAGGTAAATCACTCACCATAAGTTCCTGGCACTTAGTAAGGTACTGAGTGAATCTTAGCTATTCTTACCATTTTGGTTTTTTTTAATTTGTGTTGATTAGGGTGTTTGGTAGTATTTTTTTTGCATGTAATTAATACAAGAGAAAGACATTATAGTTCTTTTTTTTTTTTACACTATAGTTCTTATAGCAACCTATGTATACAACAATTTCTGACAGTTGTTTCTTAAACTTTAATTTCAATCTGAAGAGAAAAATTACAGAAGATGATAATATAAAATTTTCTTACAACCTTCACATTGTTATTGTACAATACTCAAAAGGAGGACATTAACTGTGATGTAATACTGGTGACTAGACTGAGGATGTTATTGAGGTTTCTAATTACTTTTTTGGTTCTAGCATCCTACATTACACCTAGTTGTTCCTTCTCTTCATTTTGTGAGATTTTTCTCCATCCCTTGTCTTTTATGATCTTGGTACTTTTAAAGAACATTAGACATTTATTTTTTAGTATGCCTTTCAATTTCTATCATATTTTCTCATAACTAAAGAGCTTATTCATTTTTGGCAAAAATGCCACAGAAATGGTACTTCTTAGTACATCATGTCAAAGGATCATACTACTGATAGGTCTTGTTATTGGGAGTATTAGCCTTGATCACTTGGTTAAGGAATAAATTACACCTATAAAACTATTGTGTTGGCTTTTGTAGTTGATACATACGTGGGGTGAGGTAATTTCAGAATGCAAATACTCTGCTTTTCTTCAAACTTCTACCACTAATTTTAGTGTCCTTCAGAGGGTATTGTTCGCAGTGGTGGTGATGACTGTTTTTTTTCCCTCTTTCGCTTTACCTTTATAAATAGAATCTCTAAAAAAGAACTGTCCTCTTTCTTCCATTGACATATACATGTATATATGTATGTATGCATGCATATACATGTATGTATGTATGTATGCATGCATATCAATATGGATTCATAAATATTTTTTTCTACAGGTTAAAATGCAGTACAGTGATTATTTATATTGTTGCTCAAAATATTCTATTTTTGACCATTAAGAGCTCCTTCAGTTTTTCTTCTGTATTCTTTCTAAAAGCCTCTATCCTTTTTTGACCACTTCCTGACTTCTTACTACCACAAGATGTGGCTCAACTTATATTTCCCAAGTGTAAGTCCTGATTACTTTTATTGGAAAATAGTGTTTAAAAATCAAGGTCTGGCTGCTAGGGTGTTTATTGCAACTGCAAATCTCAGTGGACAGACTTAGGAAATACAAAGGAATATCGCTAACCTATACATATAAAAGCACTTGTATTTTTATTTATGTGTTGAATCTATGCTGATACCTTCAGTCTAACATTGTAGGGCTCTTTTTAGTCTTTACTTATTTGTAACTTTCTTCAACAGCAAGAAATTCTTTATAAGCTATAATTTATTTTTATATTGGCCAAATTCTATTATAAGGTAAGATAGTTTTGAAACTCACTGACTCAGAACCTTGTTTGTGTATTTAGCAACATTTAATAACTAAAGTAGGGCACTTTGGGCTGGGGATATAGCTCAGTGGTAGAGTGCTTGCCTAGCACTTGGAAGGCCCTGGGTTTGAGTGCCAGCACTTCAAAAATAAACAAAAACAGTTACAATTACTGATATTTACTACACTTTGATTTGTTTTTAGCCTTTTACCTTCTAGTGACAATACTGTTTTCCATAGCTACTTGGCTTAGTCTTTCTCCACCCTTTTCAAATACTTATTAATAAAGCAGAAAGGGTCTTTGTTAGTGTTTGTATTTCCTTTTGATTCCCCTCATGTCCTGGGATTGAAATGGAATCTTTTCTAAGAAAAACTAACTTTTCCATCTGTCTGTCTTCCTTCCTTCCTTCTTTCTTTATTTCTTTTTCTTTCCTCTCTTTCTCTCTTCCCCTTTCCTTCCCCATTCCTTGCTTTCATATCAATATGGATTCATGAGTATTTTTTTCCTATAGGATAAAATGTAGTACAGTGATTATGTACAATATTTTGTGGGCATTTGAAAAGTACGTGAAACATGACTATGGTTCTGAAAATCAGAGCTACGCAAAATGATCTCCTAGAGCATTGCTACTCTTTAGTTCCTGTTACTGTTTCCATTTCCCTCTCTGTCCTTTCCCACTCATCCCTACAGACAACTGTCATCCTTAATTTCTGTGTTATCTTTCCTTTATTTCTTTTGAACACATGAGTTTACATCGTCAGAAGTTTTAATCTTTTTTGTTATAGAAGTGATATATTTTCATTGTAAAATAATTAGACATTACAAAAACATTTAACTGATAGTCATTGTTATCTGTGTAGGATGTTAGGTGTTTATAATTAAAGAAGTATATAAATAGGTCAGATAAATACATTTTATCGAAATTATTATGTGCAAATACCTAATGGCACATATTCATATACAATTGTGAACAATTATTTTTATTTGGCTAAAATTTAATGTATACTTGATATTTATTTTGAGCTGTCTCTGTGTTTAAGATTCTTTGTTCTGCAGGTTAGTACTGTGCCAAGTGTTCCCTGGGTAGTTTTGTTTTTTTCCATTGAGGCCTCTATAGTATTGTCCATAGAAATTTTGTGGTGTGGGGAGTCTGAATGTTGAATCTGACTCTTCTGTTTATCAGCTTTGATGTGAGCTGGAACAAATTACCTAATATGATAAAGCTTCATACCTGTCACCTGTAAAATAATTTCCAAAGTTCTGTTGAAACAAGGACAGTGTTGTTTCCTGCTCAGTGATTTTAACACAACACAGGGTCCTCTTGGGCAAGATGGTGTCTGAGGTGTATTCATGTGTGATTCTGTTTGCAGTACCTGGCAGAAGCTGGCTGGACAGCAGAAGGAAGAGTGGTCGGAGTGACCCAGCCTCGCAGAGTGGCAGCTGTGACAGTGAGTTTCTTTCTGTTTTGCACTGATTTCTCTTGCATCTTCTGTTTCCCTGACTTGCTTTTTTTTTCATTTTCTGAAAGCTTCAAATGAATAGAAATTGCTGCTTCACAATTTAACTTTTCAATTTAAAAAGAACTATAATTCGAATGTTCTTGTAAAGTTGGTATGTTTGCATTATGAGCATTTTAAGTAATAATGTATTGAGGAAATTAAAACAAAACATATAATTTTAAAAAGTTCAACAAAAATCGGACTGGGGATGGCAGCTCAAAGGTACAGTGCTTGCAGGCTGGGAATATAGCTTAGTGGTTCCGGTGCCTGTCTTGCAAGCTCAAGGACCCGGGTTCGATCCCCGGTAACCACATAACAATACTGGGTGTGGAGACTCACTTTAGCGGCAACCAGTACCACATACCACAGTGCCGGGCATGGTGGCTCATGCCTGTAATCCCAGAACTCAGGAGGCAGAGGCAGGAGGATTGCTGTGATGTGAGTTGGAGGCTGAGCTCAGGGCCAGCCTGAACCACAAAGCGAGACCCTGTCTCATAAAACCTTAAAATAAAAAAGGTACAGTGCTTGCTTAACATTTGTAAGGTCTTGGAATTTGATCCCCGACCACAAATAATACAACAATAATAGTAACAACAACAACAACAAACAAAAGCTATCTCATCCAGCAAAAATGTTATCAACATCATCCCAAACTTCTCTTAAAAATAAGGAATATCTGGCTGATTGGATAGAAAAAATTTATAAAAACGAAATTATAAAACATAGATCTCTTCATATTTAATTTAACAAAAGAAGAAACTGAAATGAAGTAGGAGCAGTTAATGAACTTTGAATAAACATTTGTTCATCACAAGAAAATTTATTCAAGCTTGGAAAGAAAAAAGATTAAAAACAGAAAATATTACTTATTTTGAAATGGCAGCCATTCTTTGTGGCGTGAGATGAAATCTCAGTATTGATTTCATCTGCATCTCTCAAATGACCAATGATGTGAGCATTTCTTCATATACTTCTTAGCTGCTCTTACTTCTTCCTCTGAAAAGTATCTGTTCATTTCAGACGCCCATTTTTGAATTGGGTCTTTAAATTTGGATGGGCTGATTTTTTAAGCTCTTTATATATCCTAGATAGTAGCCCTTTGTCTGACAAACAGCTGGTAAAGGTTCTTTCCATATTGTTGGTTTCCTTTTTGCTCTGTTGGTGGTTTCCTTTGCTGTGCAGAAGCTTTTTAATAGAATGAGATCCCATTTGTTGATTTCTTCTGACAATTCTTATGCTATAGAGATTTTGTTCAAGAAATCTTTCTCTAATCCAGTGTCTTCAAGAGTTTTACCTACTCTGTTTTACAGCAGGTTTAGTGTGTCTGTTTTAATATTTAGGTCTCTTATCCACTTTGATTTTAGCTTGGTACACAGTGAAAGAGATAGGTCTAACTTTAGTCTTTGGCAAGTTAAAGCCCAGTTTTTCCAGCACCATTTGTTAAAGAGGCTATCTTTCCTCCACTGAGGATTTTTGGCTCTTTCATCAAAGATGAGGTGACTCAGTGTATTAGGAGTAGTTTCTGGATCTTCTAATCTACTCCATTGATCCTTAGATCTGTTACTTTGCCAGCAACAACTGGTGAGACTGCAGAGGAAAAGGAACCCTTCTCCACTGTTGGTGGGAGTGTAGACTCATACAACCTCTGTGGAAGTCAGTCTGGAAATTCCTTAAAAAGCGAGGATTGGAGGTCCCATTTGACCCGGCCATGTCTTGCTAGGTGTATACACAAAAGGATTAAAAGATTCATATCACAGCGGCATATGTGCACCCATGTTTATAGTAGCTTAGTTTGTGATTGCCAAGTCTTGGAAACAACCAAAATGTCCATCAACTGGAGACTGGATAAAGAAGACATGGTTCTTTTACAGAATGGAGTATTATTCTGCCATTAAAAATGATAAGATTGAGTTATTCATGCTCAAATGGATGTACCTGGAGGACATCCTCATAAGTGAAATAAATAGGTCACAGATGTATAAATATCGTATCTTTTCTCTGATATGAGAGAATGAAGATGCAAGTAAGTTCTAGTATATATAGTTGATGTTGTGAAATAGAAAATATTTAAAATGAAAGAGGGTGTAGGGGTAAATAACGAGGGGGGGGAAGAATGTGATAGTAATAAGGAAAAAAGGAAACAAAGCTTGTGTATATAGGGGGTGGGGGGTTGCAGGGCAGGGTTGAAGGGGAAAAAATGAGAATCAAGTCATGTCATATTCTGGCACAAACTCATTGTTGAATGTGATTATGTTGTATATTCATAATGTACCAATAAAGATATGAATTAAAAAAATATTACTTATTTTTAAAACATGTTAGGGTTTTTTGTTATGAAAGGAGGAAATGAACACACATTCTTTCCACCTTTCTTCCTTCCATTTGTTAAGATACAGTATTGTCTTTTTCATTTCAAGGTGTAGAGAACATTTATATTTTTAATACCAATTCCCGCAGGTGTTTACCTTAATTTGTTTTAAGTAGAGTAAATGCTCATCTCTAATTACTTTCCTTTTTTTGTGAACTCTGAAGTATTCATATTATTTCTTAGTTACTTGAATTTTACATGCTTGAGAAATTTGTGATCATGATGTAAAATTTTTGATTCATACTTTCTTTCCCTGGAAACTGCAGTTGTTATATGGTATTAAGAGTCACTGAAGGCTGAGTCTGGAGTTCAGTAGGGCTTTCCCCCTACCCGTGATTTGCTTTTTTTCTGCTTGAGTGTCCATCACACTGCTTTTTGGTTAAGATACGTTTTGGTGTTACTTGTGCTGTTACTGTATTTGTTAACTATGGAAAAGTTCTTAGCTTTAGGTTCAAATCTATGTCAGTCAGGCAAGTTTTCTTTTGTTATATCTTGGCATATCTTTCTATTCCAGTTGTTTTATTCTGTTTTGTGTCGACTAAGTGCATGTTAGGTTGTTGATAATCATTTGGCTGCAATCTTCTGCTCCTCTTCAGATTTTTGGGGGGTTTTTTTTTTTTTTTTGAGACAGGGTCTTGCTTTGTAGTTCAGGCTGGCCCTGAGCTCACTGTGTGACCCAGATGAGCCTCCAACTCACAGAAACCCTCCTGCCTCTACACCCTCCTGAGTGCTGGGATACACGCATGAGTCACCATGCCCTGTACTATGGTATGTGGTACTACTGATTGCTGGTGGGCATGAGTCATCACACCCGGCATTGTGATGGAACCCGGGGATCACATGTGGGAATGGAACCCGGGACCTTGAGTTTGCAAGGATTTAGCTTGAGCTAAATCCCTGGCCCTTATTTTAAAACATTTTGTGCTCATATTGTTTCCTCCTTTTATATTTTCCTTTTTGGTCAGCTCTTGTATGCTAGGGCTGTGTCCCTATTATGTCGTGATAAGTACTCATCTCTGAAGGAAGCCACTAGTACCTTGGGTGGGTTGTGCCCTCTCTCTGGTGCCCTTCCAGGTTTTGGGTAGCGATAAGGATAAGGATCTGGTGATACACTCCTTGGTGATTTGAGAAGTCTTTGTGACTCGGGGTAAAATTCTTAGAGTTCTCTGATTGAGAATTTGGTACTTGTGATCTGCTTGCCTTCTCCTTCTGTTTCTTTATTTCATTCTCCTGTAATTCTTCACTATCTGTGGGGACCTCCTGTGTGATGTTTCCTGTATCTCCTGGGCCATCTCCTGCCACTTCTTCCAAAAGGATTATTGGCCTTGCTTTTTAGAGGTGACACTGACAGTAAAGAAGCCAGCAGCAGTCTCTGGTTATGAGGTGCCCTGGGCCTCCTTTCTTCTGGATTTAGATCTCACAGTGGCAGTTGTGCTTCCTGGTTTTCTGTCTAGGCTCACGATTTTCCTTTTATTGAAGATGGAGGCTTTTGTTGTTATTTTAATTCTTCTTTTGCCTTTTATTAGTTTTGAGGTAGGAAAGATGGGGGAAGACACCTTTCTTCTGACATCTTTACCTGGATTAGAAATTAATTCTATTTCCTCAACTTATTTTTGCTGTATGTAGGTTTCATTATTGTGTAATTCTTCTCTGCAGAGTTCATTGTCTTTGAGCTACAAATGGTTGTAAACATTTTACAAGGAGTGTGTACATATGAGAATAAAAAAGGTGATAACAATTTGGAAAGTATACTGCAGTGACAGATTTAAACTTTTATGACTCGGTTGCTAAAAATGAGAGCATTTTCTCCTGTTTGTGGTTTGGAATCTGGGCTCCTCAACAATTTGTGTTTTAGCTTCAGATCTGTAGCTGTGGATAACTACCATGCAACCACAAGTTTTCTCCTGAAAGAACAAGAGTGTATAAATCAACCATGTTGTATTAATGGGGCTCGTCACATTTGAAATGCTCAGAAAGCGTTTTATGTGCAGACTGAAATCCGAGAGCAGCTGCAGAGCCTGAGAATGGATTGCATAAGCAGAGCTGGAGTTCTTGGAGAGGCCGTAGTAATGAACGTGTGAACATGTTGAGCTGGCACTTACCGTGTTGTAGATATTCCGATTGTTTTCTTTCTCATTTTACTTTCTCCCCTTCTTTGTAATTTGGCCTGTCAAGGTAATAAGTGTTCATTTTTGTTGATGAAGTTATTGGGAGTAGATTGTAAACAACAGAGATGAAAATATAATAAAAATCCAGTAGAACATAACTCTGTGATTATAAATGTTAAAAAAGCTTGAAAATAAAAACATTTGTGATGCATATATATACAAATAGTGAAATAACAAGAGTAAACAAGTTTGTCTTTTACTTTTAGACTCTAGCAATGATTATATTTTAGCGAAGTGGATTAGTTCATTTATTTTCATTGTTTCAAGCCTTTTTTCCTCAGTCTCCTAGTAACTCTTTTTACACATTCTCTATTTGTACCATCTTCCAAGATTTATAACATACCACCGTGTAGGGTAAGCTCAGACCAATAACAAAACTGTCCTGGGAAGTGCTGTTTATGGAGAAATACAACCTTCAGAAGTAGAGCTGTGTAGGATGAATTGCTGGTCTCGTAAGGAGTTTTGAAAGAGAATGTGGCACAGATCAGCTGTTCAATGATAGATTCTGCTTTGGCTCACCAGAGCTATCATTTCAAGTCACAGTGTTGACTTTCTGATTTTCATGTGCTTTGCAGTTTCTCTAGCAGTGATGGGCAGATAACCCAGGGTGTGTCGCAGGGTCTCTGGACCTCTAAGCCTAGGGTTGCCGGCTCATGGCTGAGCCAGTACCCTGTGCCTTGGGACGCCCCCTGTGTGTCCATTTCCAGAGTAGGACTGAGGAACCACCTGAGGGCTTAGCGGTGCCTCCTGTCTGCAGCAGGGCAACTGAATGCCTCTCTCCTTGGGTTAGTGCGTGTGCCAACGCCCTCTGGGTTGTGTTCGAATAGTGGCTTCTTGGTGTTGCGTCTCAGTTAGGTGGTTTATGTAGCGAGTGTGGCACTTTTTTTTCTTTTCAGTTAATCTAAGTAATTGTCATTGCTCTTCTGCTTTTAAGTTTATTTACTTTTAAGATTTGCTGGCTTTACCTGAGATGCATAAATCTCCAACGTCAGCCTCCAGAGTATGGAGACATGAGATCCTGCATCTGGCTTATATTTGTTATTTCAAATATATTCTGTTAACCAGTTAATATCTTTTTTTTTAATGGTACCAAGGATTGAATGAACTCAGGAGTTTGCACTTGCCAGGCAGGTGTGGTGCCACTGAACTATATCTTGGCCCCAGTTAATTTCTGAGCAACTCTCTTAGGGTAGGGTTAGCTCAGTGATCTTGTGTGTAGGTCTACAGGCAAGTATTCTACCACTGAACTTCATCCCAGCCCTTTCTTGTTTTTGTTTTGTAAATCTTTACTCACCTTTTATGTTGTATATTGGTGGATGAAATTCTAGCTATAGCTTATGATTGTCATACTATATTATTTTGTCTCTTACTGTATTATGGCAACTAATCCTTTAATAATCTTCTCATCCAGTAGCCTACTCTTTTTACCCCCAACCTGTTTGTTTGTTTGTTTATTTGTTTATTTATTTTTGTGGCAATGGAGATTAAATCCTGGGCCTCATGCTTGCTACCACTGAACTCCACCCAAAGCCCCGAGGTAGGTTTAATTTCTTTCTTTTTTTTGAGATAGGGTCGCAGTATGTAGCCCAGGCTACCTCGAACTTACAGTGATCCTCCGTCCTCTGCCTCCCGAATGCTGGGATTCCAGGCCTGTGCCTGACTCCAACCTGTTTTGTTGTCTTCATTTCCTATTTCAGGGGTTTTGGTAGAGGTGACACTTTTAATAATTGCTTTGAGTTCCTGGCTCTTGAGTTTTATTATCCTTTTGTCTCCTAAGATAAAATAACGTAGGCTGTTTTGAATTTGATCTTCCTGTCCTCTTACTTCCATAAACCAGTGGAAGATGCTTTATTTTAAAGCATGGAGACATGAAAAGTTGTCCTGTTTGTTGTTCTCATTTTTAGGAGCAGATGAGTCTTGTCATGTTTTTTTTTTTTTTTTTTTACTTTTCACCACACTTAGAACTGAATTTGTGACTTAGCTTATCTTAAATAACTTTGGCCTCTCTGTTTCAAAATTTTTTCTTATTGGCTCAAGTCTTTCGAATTTATCTGTAATATTTTGTTGTTGCTCTTTGGTGCTGGGGGCGGAATCCAGGTCCTTGTATATACTAGGAAGTACTCTACTATTGAGCTATACAACCTGAGCCCAATTTAAAAAATCTTATTTGTAACATTTTTATGTGATTTCTTTTTAATTTTGTATATTCTTACAAGTTGCCCTAAAAACATGATAGAATGAAGTAAGCTATATCAATATGTCAGTTAATAAATTGCAGAACTTTTCATATTTGTTCTCTGATGATTTGTCCCTTTTCTCATTTTCCAGTGTTCAGGTGCTACTTAATCAATGACCTTTAGCTTTTCTGTAGTACATGCTCTGTGCAGTAATTTCTGTGTCTCTATTTTCAGCATGATCTTTCTTCCCAAAGGTTGCAGGGAGAGTAGCTGAGGAAAGGGGTGCAGTGCTGGGCCACGAGGTGGGCTACTGCATTCGCTTTGATGACTGTACTGACCCACTGGCTACAAGGATTAAGGTGAGGTGCTCAATTTGCTTTTCTGAGAGTGAAAATGGGCAAAGATTATTTTGGGGAAATGAAAAGCATGCCACCTTTACACACTGAGGCTGTGGTAGAAAATGTAGGAAATCATATTATCCCTTGGGGACTTCAGTCTACTGGGAAGTACAGAGATCTTGCATAGAGCCCCTGAATAGACCTGAACAGCCCCTGAATAGTTTAGACCTGAGCTTGACAGTAAGATTTAGCGCTTGGTTTATATTATGAAGTGGTTGAGGGCCTGGGAGGCTGAAGGGTTTACTTTGCTTACATTTATCTACCCATTGGTAATAGTACCAGGAGTTGAAATTGTCCTGCTCATATGTGTTGTATCTTTTTCCACTGACTTACATAGCTATCTAAATATAGAAGTCAACCTGTGAAGGATTTAAGAATAGGGACAAAGTGGTATAAATTGATGCAGTAGAATTCATAAATGATGTTTTCACTAATTAGAACTTTTCCTATTTTTACCTGATAATGGATTTTACCTGTGTGTTATTTGCCCTAATTGCTAGGATTAAAAGTGTCAATAGTAATCAGTGTATAATCAGCTCAACCAGGTGTTATTATTTTCTGCAATACTGGAATCAAAATCTAATTTAGATAATGCATTAAAACAATAAATGAAGTGCTCTGATGAGATGAAGGTTGGTTATTTAAATTTCAGTTACATTTCAGTTTGTAACAGAGGAAAATTGAAAATAATTAGACTAGCAAAATTAACAATGTAATGTAGAAAAATAGAATTTGTTTTGTAAGTTTTGTGTTTTGTTAATTTGACATGTATCGTGCGGCTAAAGGGAATATCTGCCCATCAAATACCGTCAAATATATTTAAGTAAGCTAATTTTCAATGGATTATATAATCAAACAGTTCTCTTTTACTCTTTGTTAAATTTTGGGGTTCTGATTGGACTGGTTTGCGTTGAGACCAAGTTCTCACTTTGACTTCTGTGCATATGTGTAGCTACTGGCACCAGGTCTAAGCAAACTATAATGGAAATGAGAAAAGTACAAATGTTGAGACACAGTGTACTGAAGGTGGTTAGCCTTGTTAACATACTGAATTTGTTTTGGGGCGATAGGAAGAACATCCATTTGTCATTGCATATTTCAGAAACATTTAATACACATTCATTAATCCTGAATCATAAGTGACATTCCTTGAACACTGTGTGCCAGGTCCTGTACTAAACACTTGTCATCTACCTTCTCACTTAGTTCTCGTATAACCCCGTGGAGTAGACGTTCATTATCTCCCTTTATAGGTGAGGAGTCAAACTCAAAGAGGGTAAGAACTTGCCTACTTTTCAGATAGCAAGTAAGAGGGAGATCAAGGCCATGGTCGAAAATACAGGAAATCATGTTTCTCTCCCAGGACTTTAGTCTGCTAGGAAGTAAGAGATCTTATTGAGAGTTCCTGACTGTAAACCTAGAATTGAACTTGACACTAAGATTTAACCCTTGATTTACATTATGAAGATGTTGAGGATCTCGGAAGTTGAAGGAGTCAGCAGTCTGACTCCATGGGCTATGTTCTTAGCCTTGATCTTGTCAAGTTCCCCAAAATAGTATCTGCAAGACAAGGTTAATTTCAAGTGCTGTGGTCTCAGTCTTTGGGATGTTTAAAGAAAAATGATCTCAAACATTCGGTGGGGCAGACACAGGATCGTCTGTTCATCATTTGTACTAGAGGTTCACCCTAGAGAAAGTGGGACTTGGTTGATATTCATAAAACATAGTCCTGCTAAAAGATTTTGCAACTCCATTGAGGGATACCATGTTTGAAATAATGTGTATGTGAACAATTTCATTACTTGGAAACAAATACTGAGGCATCTCACAGTCCTTTGTGGTAATTGTTTCATACATGAGTTGAGGTTGGACTTCAACTTTACAAAGTGTTCCCCCTTGAACTATTTCTAAAACTTTGTATTTTTATCTCGTAGTTTCTTACGGATGGGATGCTGGTCAGGGAAATGATGGTTGATCCATTGTTAACCAGATATAGGTAAGTGTTTTTCCTATCATAACTTTCCTGAAGTTTCCAAAGTGTACAGAATGGATTTAGAAGCGGTTGTGTTACTAGCTCAGATTCACGTCTGTGCTAAACTTTTCTTTTGACCATAGTTGTTTCAACCCTTGATGTTTTTATCAGAATTCAGACAGCAGAACCCTGGAAGACAGCTAACAGTGGACACCTGAAGTAGACAAACAGGAATAAAGGAAAACCCTGTAATTATTCAGACAGCTTGTGAACTTAGCTGTTATCCCAGGATGGACAATGACTGCAGAGTCACAGCAGAGCAGAGAATTAACTGGGCAGTGTTTTACTGAATGCAATATACAAAGTCCAAATAATTATTTCTTACTTTCTCCCTCCATGTGACTCTTTGTCTGTCACACCCAGCATTAATGTTGTTCCCTACCTCTTATTTGATTACCTGATACATTTGTGCTACAGCCGGGACCGACCTGACTCTGTTCTTTAGCATAACCATCTCAAGTTCATTGGGTTTCGTCATGATGTTTATGTGTTTGTGGGGTTATGGATTATATTGTTATTGAAAATCAATTATTAAATCCTATTAGAATCTAGTGTGGGTGGTGAAGCTCTTTAGAGAGAGCAGTAAATCACCATTTTTTAAGCCAAGATATGTTGACCCACCATTTTTATTAGCCTAAGAATTACCTCACTGTTAAGGAAAGTGACTAGCTTTCTTTTTGATTTGAGTCGATTGTATGAGAGGTCAGTCTCCAGACGTGCCTTTGGTGAATGAGACTCTGGGGTGGTTGTTTCAGTGCTCACAGGATGTGTCCCTCTCATTCTTAGTGCCATCATGTTGGATGAAGCCCATGAGAGGACCTTGTACACTGACATTGCCATTGGCTTGCTAAAGAAGGTATGACTTCACTGCCAGAGGTTTGTTTTGCTTTTGTTTGGTTTTGTGTTTTGAGACAATGTCTTACTACATAGTTTAGCCTGGCTTTGAACTCAAGGTGATTGTCCTGCCTGTGCCTCCTAGGTGTTGGGATGCTAGACATTTGCCCAGTGAAAGTTTTATATTTGTGTCTTGGTGTTGTTATCTGATTAGGCAATTATTGTAACAGTTTGGAAAATCCAGCAGGGTACTAAGAAGGAATAAGACATCCATCGTCTCACCCATCCAGAAATAAAATCACCCTTAGAACATTAATGTGTTCTTTCCTCTGTGTATCTCTGTGTGTACACGCATCTCTTTTGGCGCAGTGTATATTGGATTGTAAATACAAATTTGTATTTTGTGCATTTCTTTTAATATTACAAGATTATTTCTCTGTGCCATTAAATTTTCTTTGAAGACATTATTTTTAATGCCTATACCATCACTTTTCTCTGCCAGAAAGTGTTTAGTGCTTCTACTTTTAGGCATTTATAGGACTTTCAGGTTTTAAATACTGCTAATACTTTTATAATGAGCACCCTGTGATTAAGTGTGATGTGTTTTTTGTTTCTTTTCTTTTCTTTCACTTTTTCTTAAGGTTTCAAACACAGCCTAGAGTGGAGTGACCTCTGTGTGCCCATTATCTGGCTGCCACAATTACAGCTCATGGCTAATTTTGTTGCATCCTTACCTCTACACTCCCTATTCTTATTCTTGTCTTTGGACAAATTCCCAGTGACAGGAGGGTAGGATATGGCATCACTAGAGCGATTAGGATCACAGGTCCTGTTTTCACACTGCCCGGGTACAGATTCTTTCTCTGCTGAGTTTATCCATCTCCAGCCTGGGGTTAGGAGGTCTCATTCCTTGGGATGTTTAAAGAACAGTGGTCTTAAACATTCCCTGGGGTAGACACAGGCTTGTCTTCATTGTCTGTTCATCATTTGTACCAGAGGTTCAGCCCAGAGAATGTTGGGCTTGATTGATATTCATAAAATATAGTCTCTACCAAGATTTAACTATTATGAATTGTGGTGCTGTAAGCCTAGGTATGCATGTGTCATAGTAATGGTGTCTCTTAACTCTTGGGAAGATACCTAGATGGGCTGAGCTGGGTTGAATGGATAGTGTATTTGTTAATGCTTTTGACCATGTGTGTATACATAGATTCATACTACCCCAAAATCTCTTTGTCAGGAAGAATGGGTTTATTCTTAGTCCAAATTCAGCTCTTAAAGCTTATTTAGGTTTTATATAAAGTTCCTGTTAGCTCCTTTTTTTTTTCTTCGAGACAAGATCTCACTATGTAGTCCCAGCTGACTTAATTTTTCTTTAGAATGGAAAAGTAGGTTTTTTGTCATTTATTGGTACAAATTAGATATACATTATGATTATATTCATCATTAAGAATTTGTACCTGTATATGGTATATCTTGATTCTCATTTTTTCCCATTCCTCTGCCCTTCCTACAACCCCATACCACCTATATACATAAACTTTGTTTCTGTTTTTTCTCAAGCAGTCTTGCAACTAATTACATAGTTCAGTCTGGCCTTGAACTTGGAGTTCTTTTCCTCAGTCTTAGGAAGTGCTGGGATTACAGGTGTATGTCACTTGATCCAGCTATGTTAGGTTTCATTATAGAAAATTCTATACATTTGCAAAATTAGGAAGAATAGTATAGTGATCTCACTTTTATTTGTGACTTTAATAGTTACTGATTTGTGGTGATTTTTTTTTTCAGTTGATAAGGTCTCCTTGACAATAAATACACTGGATTATTATTATTATTTATTTTTGCAATACTGGGGACCAAACTCAGGACCTTGGTGTTTGCCTGTCAAGTTTAGCACCACTAAGCTGTATTCCTGGCCCCATACACTAGGTTATTTTGAAATAAATTTCAAATATCAAATTATTTCATCAGTAAGCACTGTGGGTTACCATTATACCATTATTACCATTACAGCTTACCATTGTTCCCCAATGCTTTCTTTTATAGATTCAGAAAAAACGGGGAGATCTTCGACTGATTGTGGCTTCAGCTACTCTGGACGCAGAGGTAAAAGCGAAAACACTACTACCTCCTCCACCCTTGTGAACTTGGGGATTATTGCACATACCTTTGAGAAGTGACCTGTAGCAATGGCTTATGTTTGGCAGAGTGGCCTGCTATCCTTCTGGGGTCATCAGCTGTCCTAGATTCCCCACATAATCACAGGGTCCGCCTTTTCAGCATGTGGGTGGAAATTAGCCTATAATTAAACAAGCAAGTTCATGATTACCTACTTATCTAGTTTCTCTACATGCTACCTTTCTCCCGACAGAGGCAACTTCTCATTTTTTTTCAGTGTGATATTTCTTGAACTTATGACAATCGTATAAATATATTTGGATAGTCTTGTACAATTAAAGTTTCCCCTGGACATATAATTATTTCCATGTTAAAATTTATTGTGATCTTTACATTATTTTTCTTTCTTGATGACTCATATTTTAGTTCAAACCCTGGTTCAACACAGCAGATATTCTGGCCACTTGTACTAGCTCAAGGTGATTTGTACTCCTGGAGGGAAGCAGGGACATAAATAGATGTTTATTCTTAGTGTGTTTAAGGTGCTGAGGCAGCCAAGGAGGGAGCTCTTAACAGTGGCTTGCTGGGCTTTCCCCAAAGATACACAACATTCTCCAGATGGGGAGAGGTAGGAAGGGTTCCCTAGACATGCTCAGGACCAGGTAGTGAGAAACCGAGTTCAAGGTGCTTCAGGTCTTACCTTGCCTGCCTGGCCTCCAAAGGTGGTCTGTCCTCTACCCACAGCTCTGGCCTCATCCCTTCCCATTCTCTCCAGTGCTCCCTCCATTCCAGCCACACTGGTCTCCTTGCTGTTCTACAGAAAGAACCAAGCACATTTCAGTTCTGGAAGTTGGGTGGGCTTCTTTCTAGACTGTGTCCGCCACAGATAGCATCCTGGCTCTCCTGCCATTTCATTGCAGTCCTGCTCAGACTGTCTGCTCCTGTTCTTCTGTCCTTGTAGGCTGAATTTCTGTGTTTGTGCTTAGCACTTGGTGTACCCTAACTTCATATGTATTATTCAAATTATCCTATCACTAAAATGGAAGCTCCAAAGTTTGGGACTTGGTCTTTGGTATGTTTTTATCCCTACTCTGTTTTTGGCCCAGAGTAAAATGCCTTAACTAAATACCTTTTAATTAAACAGGAAGCCATGGAAGGAGATTAAAATGGGGAGGTTGACAGGAGTTCCATGATGGAAGGGCCAATGGCTAGCCAAGGAGCATGGGTTCCATTGTGCCCTCGGCTGTAGGCCATGGGGGCCAGTGACTTCATGATATTTGAGTTCTAGAAAGAACATTCTGTGTGTTGTATGAAGATGGAGATGCCAGTCAAGAGACCACTTCGGTAATCCAGATGAGATGTGAAGAAGTTCTCTCTTGGTTTTCCTGCAGCTTCAGGAATGCAGGCAGCTCAGATAGAATAGAAGAAGCTCAGTGTGATTAAGAGAGATGTCTGTCTGCATGTGCCCAGGTTGTTCTCTCAGACTGCTGTCATAGGCCTGGCTGTGAGAGCTTTTGGAGTGGAGCTCCTTTCCCTGCTTTTGTGGGTCCTCATCTGTGTCCTCACGGTGTCTGCTGGAATGCTGCTCTGAGGACTGTCGTTGACTTCACCTCCAATTCCCTTCTCTGTGGCCGAGCTGCACAGAACATCTCTGTTTCACCCCTGATCTTCATCTCCTCTCTCAAAAAATTCTGTATCATATTTAAAAATTGCCCTAAACAGGTTTTGTTGCAGTGAAGACTATAATGTCCATATCTTATCTTAGAGCCATTGTTAGCTAATATTTACTAATTGCTCCTAATAGCCTTTGTCTTTCGGTGAGGCGTAGAGATATGAAACATAGCCTCTTGCAGGTGTGGTGCAGTCGACGTGCTGGAGGTGTCTTGGCTTTTGTTCATGGTTTTGAACAGATATTCTGAGAAGGCAGAATGGGGGAAGTTTGTCATGCCTTGACAGGTAGTGCTGCAGTGCACACCGGGACTTCAGCAGCATTCGGTGGGCCCTGCAGGGAGCTAAGGCTGCTTCCTTCCGTCCTCATCTGAGGACCAGGGTGTGGGTCTGCCCTGGGTGAGGCTGTGAGGGTGTAGGTCCATGTGGTGTGGTATGTAGGTTCCTACCTGAGAGAGAGGCTGAAGATGGTGAGATTGAGAAGCTCTGTGTGGAAGGAGAGAAGGATGGGTATGGCTCAAGCAGCACTTTCATCTGGTGCAGAACCCGTCCCTGACCCCTGCTGCCAAGTCTTTGTGTGGTAAACAAACTCCAGACTTTTTATGGGGTCAGGGCTGCTCTTGGGCCACTTACTCTGGTTTCACTCAGGGGTTAAGGTAGCCGAGCCTACAGATGAAGAGATCAGTAGCTGCAGCAGGGAGGAGATAAGCAAGGTATGCTGGGAGCTGATCAAATAAATAATTGCCCCACTGGTTTAGCTGCTCTGTTACAGTGTGTTCAGTGAAGTGAGCAGTTACACACAGAGCCAGATGTAATTACAAAGTAGTAGTTCTTGACCATTGTATCATACTGTCTTTTCTTTTATTTGCTCCTCTCCAGATGGCAGAGAATATGGTTGCTAATGGTCTCCACAGTGTCTTGTTACAGGTCCAACTACTTGGAGAGAAATTTAATTTCTCTCCAGATTCCTGGAGAGGGAACCTGGGGTTGTTTGGGTCAGTCTGCACTGACCAGGGGCTGCTGGCTGAGGGTGGGTGGAATGAGCGGACACAGCTGCTGGGAGCCACTCGTGTGAGTCGGGGGAGCAGACATAGGGCAGGAAACCGAGGTGAGGTGGAAGTCGGCCCAGCAGACATCTGCATCATTATGCTGCAGTGCACAGAATGTCCTCTTCCTTTGTGTCTTGTGTTTCCTGTTGTGCATCTGTGTTGTGACTCACCTCCTGTGGGCCCCACTCAGGATGTCTTCCCTAGGTGGATAGAGCACATTTCACTCTCCCATCTCTTTGATTCTGCCTTAAGATTCATGTACTGTTGATGCTATGTTTTGTTTGCTTTTATTTTTCTTTTATATTTCCTAATGAAGGTAAAGGATAAAGATCTTAAATATAAGCATCTTGTGCCTTTACAGTATGTACTGCATTATTTTTCTTAGAAGAGAACCTGCCTGTCTCTGCACTTCTGCACTGTATATTCCTGAGCAGCTGAGGTGTACCCACCCATTCCAACCTCAGCAAGGTGTCACCCTCCTCCTGTTCTCTGTGCCTGGTTGAAATGTGCATCTCTGTCCGTTGAGCCCTTCCTGAGATCTTTGTGCTCTGCTTGCCCCAATTGGAGTCTTGCCGTCTCTTCCCTGCTGCCTCCTTGATGGTTTCATTCGCAGCTCCTTTTATACTGCTGTTTCTTCTTCATGCTGCCTAATGCTGTGAGTTCAAGTCAGCTTTGTGCTTGTGGCAGCCTCGACTGTGTCTGACGTGCCAGCCTTTGGTGTCCTGCTGCTGACTGGTCAGAGGGCACCAGAATTCACGCCTGTGACTCGAGTTCTGTATCAGACTCTTTCTCATGACCTCAGTCATTCAGGCCGAATACTTCCACCACCGCTTCGGGTAACTGTCCTCCCTGATTAAGAAGCATTTCTCCCTGTACGAACGTGTGTGCACAGGCTCACTAATTGTCAACTGTCTGTCCTAGTAGCTGTGCCTCTGGAATGCTTTGTCTGAATCTGTTCTCTTACCCTCTCCCCTGAGCTGTTACCATTCCCTTAACTTGTGCACTTGCCTCCAGCTTTTTATTTCTGCCGTCTCCAGAATGGCCGCCTGAGCACAGTGTCCAGAACTAGATCTAATAGCATCAAGTCTGTCCTTGCTGCCCTCGTCTTGCATGATATTTGAGCTCTGTCAGTGATAACTACATCCCTTACTGAGGCCTGTTATAGGCAAGACCTGTGCTGTGACCTGATTCACAAACATACTTTTCTTGAACCTTGTAACCACCGTGCAGGTTTATAGTATAGCAGTCTGTCCATTTTATAGGTCAGAGCTAACTTAGAGGTGATCAGCTTGCCTTCGATGGCTGCCCTGTTTGGTCAAGGCCATGTTTCCATTTTAGTCTACACCCTGAGCCAAGAGTGACCTTTGTCCTTTAGGGCTCAGTCAAGGAAGAGAGTCATCTTCTATTTTTTTTTTTTT